>CACVKI010143837.1:33792-44660 GCA_902732785.1 Trichogramma evanescens | reverse complement strand
TTGGACAAATAAATTGTATTAAAATTATTCAATATTGTGATCATGTATCGGGATAATTTTGTACAATAAATATCAATCAGTCATTACAATAATTCGATTCGTAACTTCAATACTTTTCCTTTTAATTCCTAAATTGGTGTCGAAGACAGTGCAGCAGAAAGTGCGACATAAATCTTCGAAAAAGAGGCTCAAACGTAAACTTAGCACAGAACTAAGAAAAGTTTCGTACGAAAGTCGGGGCATACTATCTAAGTACTGTCATATCGTAAAAAATTTAAAAATTCTATTAAGTTTTCATTAGTCAAGCTCATAGCTCTCAGAAAAATAATTTAACGAATCAATCAAGTCATTATGCGAGCTCATTTGAATGAAGTTTAATGAATATCAATTATTTACATATACGAAGAAGAGACGGTCGAGGAAACACGAGGAACAACCGCTGAATATACAATGTACTTTGTTACAAGTGTTTAACGCTTACTTCAACATTCCACGACATCAATCATATTTTCAATACTCGTGAGCGAGAAGAATTATTCGCGTGAATCAAGATTTTAACATTTTTCTGTATATACGAGCGAAGAATGCGTGCTGTACTTTATGTACGCGAGCGCATAATCGACGACGAGCAAACTTTGGCAAAGCCTCGGCTGGCGGCGCGTCTTGCACCAATTCTTCGATCTCGTTATAATTGCACGCGCGCGATGATTAATTAGCTACTTAGATAAGCTTTTTACCTTTCGACTGTAATTATTTTATTCTGATCAAATGAGCCATGAGCGACACGTATTAATGCCGTATGGTTCTTATATACGCATTATGTCATTATTTGGCACAATTATGTAAACGTTAATTTAGTCGACTTAATTCTCTTGATGGATTTTACATGTTAATCAATGCCGGCTACGCTTGGCCCTCGCAAAGGCGCATATAGTATATACCTAATAGTTCGGGCTCGAAACAAGCTGGATTTTCGCGCATCATCATCGGAAAATATATAATGCAAATGCGCCAAGTGTATCGTTTCGCGCGCGGCGCAGATCATAATACAAATATATCTATATGACGCAAAACGAGTTATGTAAGCCTGTCGGCGCGTGCACACGTGGCTCGCAACACAATGCGAGAAGATCACTTTATATTGCAAATATTCCTCTGCCGTCCGAACTATTAAAAAAAACGCGACGGAGAAAATGAGCCGCGCGTCTTATGCGATCGTAAACGCGCGCGCGCGCCCGCATTTGTTGTATCGATTATGGGCCACGCCGGTGCAACAAGAAACTCGTCGCAGTACACAAAAAAAAGATATCCTTCGCGCGCTCCGCGAGCATCGCGACAGCAAACTAGTCCCTTTCCATCGAGCCATTTTCAAATATACACACATTTCTGATCAATGAGTGATCATTGAGTGCACGTGAACTGTGAGTCATGTAAAATAGATTAAATTTATGCAAAGAGCACTTGAGAGTGACAAACACCTACATGTATATGGGTCAAGTTACGTTAATTAGTATGTGGCAAAAAATGAAATTATTAATTATTACGTTTTTTTTCATTTTTAGAGGATTTTTTACTTTAATTGAGCCTTTGTATTGAATAGACCAAGAGGACTCAAATTTGTGAAAGTTTTTTCTTGCGATGTGTACATTGAAAGCAAGCGATTGTATTGTTTTGATCATGACAGTTGAATCGTCATTGAAACCAGCATCCACCGCTAGATGTCGAGTAACTTCATCTGTAAATCTGCAAGTGGCAAAGTAAAGCCTTTTTATTAAAAGTACGCGGGTAAAAGAATTGAAACTCTAAATTGAGAGATATAATGAAATTGATGTCTATATCTATATATCTATCTATATCTAATTCGCTAATAGTCTAAACGTGAAAAAACAGTTGACGTGATCTTGCCCATATATCCATTAATACATTCATACATGCGCGCTTTATTTTAATTATTAAACCCGTGAATAAAGTTCCTTTTACAAGTACGTCAAATTGTTCTCGTTATTTTTCTATTTTTTTCCAAAACTGATTAACTTATCACCGGCGAGAGATAGAAACAAAAGCAGAAGAAGAATACGAGCGTTCGACGAAATTCGCCAACGAGCCGAGCTATGCGATATCACTGACTATTATGTTGACACGATGTCGTAACGCGTGTAATACACATGGCGTTGTACAATGTCTGTATCGGGCGCAGTCGGAAAAAATCTGCGCAGCGTGAAAGTCAAAGTTTGCGTAAGACGGAGGGACGGTGGCAGCGCATTGTCCGGTGTGCGCCGTTTTTTCATTCTCGCCTCGACGCGGCCGATATCTGTATCAATGACCGCAAATAAACGTAAGTGCCGAATTTTCATGATCTGAATATTAATGATTGTTATTGCTCACCCGGAGTTCAAAGGTGACTGCACTGTATAATTTTACAGCTTACACTGATATAATTATTTTACCTAACTTCTAATTTTCACCTCGAACTGTATATTTCAGTATTATCGTGCAAAATACTCCATACGATCCAAAGTGCAATGAATCATTTGATTTTTTTGCGCCAAACGAAAACACACTGAAATTTGCTCATAATAGCGAGGAAGTTTAAAACAATAGCACAATAAATCCAACAAAGCAAAAACGAGTCGATCTATAAGGGCAAATTCGAGACACAACTTTCAAAAGTCATTCATCACCTCGAGAGCGAGACTCGCAAAATCAAAACGTGACGATACAATGATCACGCGCGTACGCAAACGACTCGCTACACGTTATACATTTACACGGCGGCTGCAAATGGTTACTTCCGGCCTATAGCCGGTAAATATGCGAATGCGATAGAATGGCGACAAAAAAAGAATAACGAGCTTCGCGAAATGAATAATTTAATCATTCGAGTGCAGGAAAACTTTATACTTATATTGCAACAGAGTATCAGGAGATAGACATTCGTTGATTTAATTTACCTATTAGTTGCCAAATGACAAAATTAAATATTCTGTATCTTAATTATCAGATAAACGCTTATTTCATAACGCGATAAGATTAATGGTTTTTGATCTAAATTTTTAAAATAAATGAAAAATAATTTCTATCCCGAGAACTATCATTGATTCGAGAAGCATTTGCTTGCAATGAAAAATAATCAAATTATAAGAAAAGTTAGAATTGATTAAAAATGGGATAAAAAATTTAAATTAGTTAAAAAGCGGTATTCTCATTTTCAATTTTTTCTATTGCATTTGATATATTGTAATATTTTTTCTCAAAACAATAGATTCTGTCAGAGTCTGGCTTAAAAATCTTACACAACTTACAAAAATAAAGAGATTTTTCTAATTCTTCATGCTACGTATTTTTTACGAAGGTCTGCGGAACTTCTTTGGCGGAAATCGTAGAAAATTACTGCAAACCTTTATAATGTTTACTCCGTAACTTTTTCAATAAATGATATAAATATAGATCAATAAATAAGATGTGCGTAATACATTGAAATTTTAGTTAATTAGCTTAAAAATTTCATTGGACGCTGATAATTAATCTAAGTTGACTATTCCGACAAAATTTAATTAGCACGCAAATTTATCATCTATTGAAAGTTATTATAAAAGCCCGAGCAAAATTTCAAGTTACATTAAATAGATATTTTTTGGGGCGACAACATGTCCAAACTCATTTCGCTGTAAGTATAAAAATTTGCGATATGAAATTATTGAATTGAGCTTTTGAAAGAAAATAATAATTTTTATTTCTCTTATTCAAATTGTGGAACTTAATTTACTTACAATTTTTCAGTTCAGTGCTGGCGGTAGTTCTGCTATTGGGTTCTTTTATCGAAGCTACCCAAGGTGCAGATGAACACTCTCAACTTCAGCAAAATGACTATGTATGTAAAACATTTTTTGAATGGGTTATTCAGAAAGATTGCAGTTCTGATTGCAGTCAGAAAAAAGAGGCCTTATATAAAATAGATTTTCTCAAATATTTGCTGCTTCACCCTAAAATATTTGATTCAAAATTGAAAGAAGAAATTAGAACGCAGCAGGACGAATTGAAAATTCAAAAAAGAAATCGTAGGAGGAAGGAAAACGCCTCATCTACCAATGCTCACCAGAGTGCACATCATGACTCAGACAGGCAAGAAGAAGAAAAGGAAGAGGATATCTCGACAAACCAAGAAACAGATAATTATAAAAATTTAAGTTTCGTTCAGGTTTCGAATTGTATTCAAAGAGCAATGGAACTGAATGAAGAGCTGGTTGAAAAACTTGCTCGGTTGGAATATCCAACCAAGTATTATGAGTGGGATTAGGGATGTCCGCTTTCATTCGATTCTTCAGATGAATCGATCAATTTTTCGATTCTTTTGCTAGATGTAAATTGCGATTCTCAGTTTCTTTTTATGAAAAATTGATTCCGATATCTATCCCATGATAAAAAAAAGATTATTTTTATAGCTACTGTTATGTGATTATTTTGATAACTGTGTATCGAATGAAGGTTGCAGTCGAAGTTATAGTATATCCGTTATAATAACAAATGAAATATAAATTTAAGAAAGTGTTCTGTCTTAATTATAAAAATCTTGAAATTCATATTAAGAAATGAAATAAAAAAAAATTTATAAAAAATCTCAAAAGTTTTACTGTTGTTTTTTGACCTATTCAAACCGCTCAAATTTAACGCCAATAGTAAAACTTTGATAGTCGTCAGAAAAAATGACATAATACAAGGTATACATTGGTTTTCTCGTGACTGTTTTAAATTTTTATTAATTATACAAAAACTCAGTAAAATGGGTATTTAAAATGCTGTAAACTTATTATAATTCGAAATAGGATATAAATATGAATCGATAAATAAGATGTGTGCAATACATTATTATTTTAGCTAATTAGCTCAAAAATAACAAAGGATGTTGATAACCAATCTAACCCAACCCATCCGACAAAATTTAATTAGCACTCAAATTTAAATGTTTTTAAGAATATGTTTTTTCGCCATTATCACTGTAATAAAGAGTGAAATTTATCATCTATCTAACGTTATTATAAAAGCCCGTGCAGAATTTAAACCTCCATTCAATAGTCATCTTTTGGTTGGAAACATGATCAAGCTCATTTTACTGTAAGTATAGAAATTAAAAATTTTGAAATCATTGAATTGAACTATTGAAAGCAAATAATAATTTGTATTCGCCTTCTCTCTTACTTTACTCAACATTTTTTAGTTCAGTTCTGGCAGTAGTTCTGCTCTTGGGCTCTTCTAGCGAAGCTATCCAGGGTGAAGATGGTCACTCTCAACTACAGCAAAATGACGATGTATGCAAAACATTTTTTGAATGGGCTGATAGTAAAGATTGCAGTTCTGATTGCAGTCAGAAACAAAAGGCCTTGAGACAAATACATTTTTACAATGCTGCGGCTCTTTTGGGAAAAATGTTTGCATCAAAATATACGCTAACATCTGCGATACTGGATATAACGAGGGGAATTGGAAAGCAGCAGCAGGATGACTTATTTGATGTTAAAAAAAGAAATCATTGGAGAAAGAAAAACGCCTCATCTACCAATGCTCACCAGAACACAAATCATGACTCAGAGAGTCAAAATGAAGAAAAGGAAAAAGATGTCTCGGAAAACCAAGAAACAGATAATTACAGAAATTTAAGTAGTGATCAGGTTCGGAAGTGTGTAGAAAAAGCAATGGGAATTACTGAAGAATCGAATGAGATTAAAAAGGAAAGACGGATTGAACAAGTTTCGAAAGACGACTTGGAAAGTCGAGAAGAGTATGACGATTATTACGACGATTAGTATTAGGGATGTTCAATTTCATTCGATTTCCAAGAATCGATTCAATACTTCGGATGAATCGATTTTTTTTTATTCATTTGTGACTACTGTGTTGAGTGATTGTTTTATAACTATGTATTAAATGAACGTCGTAGTAAAATATATAGCATGTAAGTTATAGAAACAAATTAAATATTCATGGTATTATAAATATAAATTTAAAAAAATGTTTTATTTTTATTAAATGAATCTTGAAAATCATAAAAGGGAATGAAAATAAAAAAAATACCGAACAGTCTCAAAAGTTTAATTGTTGACTGAGAGATTCAAACTAATCAAAATTAAAGCTAATAGTGAAACCTAGTCATTAGGGAAAAGTTTAAATTTGCATCATGTATTAAAACTGAATAGAATTCTGAAAATTTTTTATTAATTCACTTTATCTGCAATATATCTTGAATTGATTTATAACAATCGAGACCGTCAAATTTTTATTGTCTGGGTTTCTGTTTTAAGTGTTCAAGTTAAAAATAAATATCTATACACTTCCTGTTGTCGCAGGAACTCTTTTTTGATATACAGGGACAAGAAATAATAATTAGAAGTGATAATTTACTATAATTTGGTATAAATACCCATGTGAGTCTTCATTCAGTCATCAGTTGCAAATTGGCTCAACAAATCAAAGGAGTCAAAGACAACTAGGACAATGTCGAAGCTGACTCTCGTGTAAGTAAAACGTAACATTTCATAAGTTTTAGAAAATGAAGAAAATTTTCTATCTGCTTACTTTGAAATTGTATCTACTGAGTATTAGCCATTCACTTGAATAAAGATAAATTTAATTTCGTTTTTTAGGTTCGCCGCTGTAGCGGTCTTGATGCTGGGCGATTTTTGCTCGGCATCGGAAAATTTACCTGGATATAACTTGGAGGAGGTGAAGCATCCAGGAGGTCATTTCTGGGTCAGCAAGCTATCCTTGATCCCGGAAGATTACAAACGTTCCTCGTGGTATCCATCATTCCATAAGCGCAGCGTAGATGACCAACAAAACTTGGAGGAGGTCAAGCGTCCAGCTGGTATTTACATGCTGGGCAAGCGATCCTGGTTCCCGGAAGAGGATAAACGATCCTGGTTCCCGGAAGATTACAAACGTTCCTCGTGGTATCCATTATTCCATAAGCGCAGCGTAGATGACCAACAAAACTTGGAGGAGGTCAAGCGTCCAGCTGGTATTTACATGCTGGGCAAGCGATCCTGGTTCCCGGAAGAGGATAAACGATCCTGGTTCCCGGAAGATTACAAACGTGCCTCGTGGTATCCATTATTTCATAAGCGCAGCGATGATAACTCCTGGACGCACGATTTTTACAAGCGCAACGTAGGCACCCCATATCAACTTATCAAACGCAGCGGTGATAACCCCTGGACGCGTCCAACTGGTATTTTCATGCTGGGCAAGCGATCCTGGTTTCCGGAAGAGGACAAACGTGCCTTATGGTATCCATACAAGCGCAGCGATGATAACTCCTGGACGCACGATTTTTACAAGCGCAGCGTAGGCACCCCATATCACATTATCAGACGGTCCGAGCCTTTTAACGCTGATGTTAAAGACAAACGTGCTGGCATCAACCTAAACTATTCTAAGTAAAGCGTTATGGTTGGACAAATAAATTGTATTAAAATTATTCAATATTGTGATCATGTATCGGGATAATTTTGTACAATAAATATCAATCAGTCATTACAATAATTCAATTTGTAACTTCAATACTTTTCCTATTAATTCCTAAATTGGTGTCGAAGACAATGCAACAGAAAGTGCGACATAAATCTTCGAAAAAGAGGCTCAAACGTAAACTTAGCACAGAGCTAAGCAAAATTTCGTACGAAACTTGGGTCATACTTTCTAAGTCTTAAGTTCAAGTACGTAAGTTAGTAAAGTTACAATTACGTAAATCATTAAAGTACAGTTGAAAAAAGAAAAAAAATGATACAGCAGACTAACAGTTTTACTTTTAAAATTAAACAAATCAGTTTTATCTATTCGACTCTGTACTAAAATTCTGATCCCGTTTGATTACAATAAACAACATCAAACCGGCTTGTAAACAGGTCAGTGAAAATAATTTCGTTCGGATCTCGGATAGAAGCCGCGTGTAGAATTCGCATCAAAGTATCAGCCTCAGTGTAAGACGAGCTTGACTCTCATCTCGTTACCAAAAAAACCTCAATCACTTGTCACTCGGCAGGCAACAATGCATTACTATCCGAAATGACATCGGTCTCGCAGCAGCAGATAGATATTACAGCAGAAATTCAAAGCTCCGAAGCCACTGCCACCGCTGCAGCTCGTCTTTTCTCGATTCTCTCTCTCTCTCTCTCTCGCGCGCGCCTGCTTGTGACTTGGCACCGGGCACAGGCTAACGACTGAAAAAGATAGATTAGTCGGAAATTTTCGCAGAATTAGCAGTGCGAATTTCTCGCGCGCGCGCGGGCTGATTCGTCCGCTTGATAGGGTAAAAAGAGAGGCTAGTATGTAGTATAGTAGCAGTCTGTACTCTCTGCGCGCCGCACAGCCGATGTATTTATACATGCATAAGCTCGCGCCGCGCGCAAGTAGCCGCGCGTACGCTATTATACAATGTATATAAGTAGGAGTATAAGCTCGCTCGCTCGCTCGCTTGGGTGGCGAAATAGCGTGGCGAAGGCGGACATTGTCGCGGCTCTCTCTCTCTCGAGCGACGTGTGTCTTTGAGAAAATTCGTGCAAATCCTCCCGCCGTGTGTCGTGTGTTGTACAATTGCCCGCCGCCGCCGTTGCCGCCGCGTTATATAAGTGCAAAATCTAAAATTTGCCGACGCCGCGTGCAGCCAGCAGCACATAACGTATACTCGAATATGGGGGCCAAGCGTCGTTATAGCGCCGCCGCGCCGAGAGAGCTTTTTGATATTGTTCGATCGTTACGTAAAGTTTAAAGCTAAAGTAAAGCAGTCGGTGGTGGCGGTGGTGGTGCCAAATCGTTCATCGTAAACCAACCTTAACGCGCCGCAGCCGCGACTCGAGAGCTCGAAATGACACATTCGCGCGAGCCAGCGGCGTGTGTCGAATGTGTTACATATATAATACACATATCATGTAATGTGTAAGAGAGTGGAGAGGCCGCGCACGCGACTCTTAAGCCGGCCGGCAGGCGGCAACACGTGGTGCCTCGACGACGATCGGCAGCAGCAGCACCTATATAGACATTCGTTATCTGCGATTTTTCCGGAACGATTATCGCAGAGACGAGCGCAAAAACGATCGATGAATCGATACGTAGCAGCTAATGTAGCTTCGCGAGCGCACTTAAACGAGCCGAGAGCTACACACTCGATTTGCAAACTTGCGTAATCTCTACTATAGCCAAGCTTTTTAAGTAGAGAAGAAGAAAAAATATATCTAAATGAAAACTACTTGGATTACGCGAGCACAGAGAAACGTCATACCGTCGAGTCGCGTTGGAGGAAAAAACGCCATCCTCTTATTCAAACGCGCGATATTATTTATTGTATTCATCAATATGTAAGCTAATTGACGAACTGTGGCATGCTTGGTGATTTTTTTTTTTTTTTTTTACGAAAAATTACACATATACTCGAGTATGCGAAGTGCGAGTGAGAGAGAGAGAGAGAGAGAAAATACGCAGCCAAGATAAAATAATACGACTCGCCAAAGTCACTTGGAAGGTTTGAATTGCATTATATAACTAATCTTTTGTGTGTACGTGTATATATCTGCGCGCGAGTATACGTATGCATGTATATATGCGCGGTATGCGTATTATAAATACAAGTTATTCTCTCTCTCTTCGAACATTGTATCACATAGCTCCAAAGAAACAAATGGACCAGTACAAGTATTAAAAACTTGCTAATTTCTTATTGTCTCTCTTACTTGAAAAATTTGTTTAAATAAATCTGAAAAAATTCACACGTTTTCTTTGACTAATTCTAAGACTTTTTCGTTTTGTGCATTTTTTCGTTTAAGACGTTCGCGATTTTTTAACTCGGTAAGGAATGTTTTAAACAAAAAAATGCACAGAACCAAAAAGTCTTAGAATTAGTCAAAGAATACGTGTAAATTTTTTCAGATTTTCTTAACCAAATTTTCTAAGTTATACAAACATTAAATTTGTTAATAACTTTTAAAGAACCAATTTTAACGCTGGTAACCAACAAAAATCAGATCATCATTAGATTTTAAAACGTTATTATCTTAATATACCTTTGATTTGTGTGTATTCTGCCTGTGTTATCAGTGTATCTAATAATGGCAAATCTTTCGTATCAATGTAGTATTTCTCACCCTCTTTAGAAATTTCTTTTGGTCGCTCTCGATATTGGAAGAAAATGTCGATATAGTCTCGCTCAGTGCCATTGCTATAACATCACCACATATTATTTTATTTATTAGGGGAAGCTGTAACTATTTATCACTCATCCTTCAACGTATGATTGACCGTGTAAAGTGAAATATTTTATTGCTACTAAAGGATGATAATCTCTTTTATGTTTATTCAATTTTTCGAACTTCACGTTCTCGTACTTAGCGATAAAAGCTGAAGCATTAAATATATCAGATGGATGAATATAACGGTCGGAAATCTGTTCAGTTGCATCTTCGCTCAAAACATAATCTGACGGTATAAAAAATGAAATGTTCGAATTAGAAACATCCCCTAGCCGTTATTTCAACATTTTGAGCAACATTGGTTTCATTCAAATAATTGAATACATCACTTTTTAATTTTTTTCGAGGAGGTTCTGACGCAAAAAAAAAACATAAATTTGTATCTAATTTTTAAATTAATCAAAAAACTTTTAGATTTCATTATAAATGTTGCAGATGCAGAGTTTTGTTGGTTTTGAAGAAAAGTATTTTATTGAAAAGAGTACAAATATAAGATTAATTTTCGATATGCAATAATGAAGTGATTCTTACTTCTTTCTTACAGGTAATAAAATTCACAATGTATATTCTACCTACAGTTACAAAATACGTTTGATTTAATTGAAGTAAGAGAGAAGGATGAGCGATGGAGGG
>CACVKI010143837.1:0-33787 GCA_902732785.1 Trichogramma evanescens | reverse complement strand
AGTACGTACTAGTTTCAACCGTTTTATTATTTCTAATTATAAAGGCTACTCTGTAAAGAAATCCAATAATTTGTTTTAGTCAAAGTGAGCCGGTCTAGTATATATCTGCGCGCGAGTATACGCATGTATGTATGCGCGGTATGCATGTTATATATATACCTATACAAGTTATTCTCTCTCTCTCTCTCTCTCTCTCTCTTCGAACATTGTATCACACATAGCTCCAACGAAACAAATAGACAAGTACAAGTATTAAAACTTGCTAATTTCTTATCGTCTCTCTTACTCTCTCGTCGTTGTGATATCCACCCGTTGTCGTCATTATTAAATGTATATAATATTATTATTTCGCATGTAACAATTTCGATTACGCGCCAGTACGTAGAGGAGAAAAACTCGAGTGCTCAGACCTGTGCTGCTGCTGCTGTTGTTGTTTCCGTCGCACTCGACGCGGCTTTTATCGTGGCAATTATGTAAAATATTTATTATCATTGGGCAAATATTATTCGCGCTCTTAATAAGAAAATTGCACACACGGCAGTCGAGGCTCGCGATGCGCGCGCGCGGGGCAAGAGAATCTTGAGTTTTATAAATGGATATTTTTAGCGCAAGATGATACTACTGGTACGGGTATATACGCAAGGAGCGGCCGCTGCTGCCTAGACTTTTTGATGATCTTATAAATTTCGCGCGCGCGCGAGGGTTACATAAGAGGCAGCAGGCAGAGATGCGCCGCCGAGCGAGTGACACACACCACACCCGCGCGCGCGAATCTACGCGTTGATGTTATGTATCATACTACTACAAGCTATAAGCGGGGAGAGGGAGAAGAAGGCCTAAGTGGCCCCGGCTCTGCTTTATATATTTGGCCGTTTCGGTTATAGAGAAATCGGCTACTGCTACTTTGCTCTCTCTCTCTCTCTCTCTCTCATAAACGGCGGAGCGCCACTGAGCACACGCATATTCGGCGCGAGGGAGCCGCTCTGCGGTGTAATATATGGCTTACGTAAGGGCCAGAAGTCATCGTCGTCGTCGTCGTTGCCATCTCGCGCACTACTATACACGCACAGCAAATTATAATATGAACTAAAAAAGCCAAGCTCCAAAATTCGATGCGCGAGGTCCTTACGTAACTCGCTCCGTTGGAACAATAATTCGCCGCGCATATATGCTGCACACGACGCGCGACGCACGAGGACGCGTGGCCGTGGTTTGGGGACCCCGTTTATATAGTGTTGTGTACACCACCGATTGCTTAATGTATTTTTTATATTATTATATTATAAAGACTTTGCGCGGAAGGTTTTGACCGTTACTACATAGAGAGAGAGATTATTACTTAATAGATTATTCAATGCGGGGCAGCACACACACACACATGTGTAAGTAGGCCCCGCGCCGTTTTATAATACGTGTAAGTACTCGCGGGCAATGCAACATATTATGCACAATTCGGGTAAACGATGTATTATCGAACCCGCGCGTGTATTATATTGATTGAAACTGTACGCGCGGGTTGCGAATCTCGTATGAAAAGTAAAACAAATTTTTTTTTTTTTACGCAACTTTAAGCCGCGAAGAAGGTTTTTTTCCGCAAAGTTACATTATGTACGTTTTCATCTCCACCCAAAAGCTAGAGCCGAAACATAACGCGCCGCGAGTAAAGTACTTTTCGGAGTTCGCGCGGCTCTTTTGCCGGCGTAACTTTTTTTTTTGCGAAACTTCCGCTGCGCTTTCGACGCTGTAGTATGCATACACACAGCTGCCGCACTATATAGCATGTATGCAGCACAACTGCAGCAGCTGCTTGTGTACGTATATGCATAAGCGATTTCGATAGTGTTTGGTGCTCGACGTCCTAAAAGCTACCGATGTATAACAGGTCTGGAACATGCAGTGTTGAGGAAAGGCTTGGATTTAATGTGGATTTAAAGTAAAATCAGATGTTAAAATCTAAGTAACCGATTCTGAATTCTATTTAAGGTAATTCAACATAAAAAATTTCGTTGAAAATTAGTACTGATTGATTGTTTTTTACATAAATTGCACGAAAAAAGCATGAAAATTCAATTACGTACATTATTTTTTAAGCCGAATTGAACATAAAAGATTCAATTCTATATTCAAATTAAAAAATTTCCATTGAAATTGCTAAAAAAATTCATGAAATTTTAATGACAATTCAAGCCACTATTCACCACTAGATGGCGTGTACTTTTGCCTGTAAATCTGCAAGCAGCAAAGTAAAAATCATTTTATAAGTAAAGTATTACTTATACGAACCGTTATAATTTATTCAGCGTGATCGTTATAAAAGAAAGGATATAATTTCATTAAATTCAATTAATAACTACAAGAAGGAAGATTTCTTTGGAACTCCTATATTGTCTTGCAACCGAGGTGAAAATTGGTAACGTCCCTCGATGCATTGATTTATTCTATGCTTAAATTTAAACATTTTGATTGATAATTGACGTTTCAATACGAAAACTTAATCATTACTAAAACCGGCATATGACACTAGATGGCGAATACCTTCATTTGTAAATCTACAAGTGTCAATGTGAAAAAAATTGTATAAATCAAAGTACGATTTTATCAAGGAGTGAATTAATTAATTTTTGATTAAAAAAAGTTACCCCACGAATCTGATAGTTTACCCGCGGACATTGTAGCGATCTTAAAGCAAACGCATCAGCCCCGCACAAAAAAGCGTTACATCGTATATAATCTTGCGTTTCGTCGACGATCGAAGGCAAAAAATCAAATCACGAACCGATTAAACGACATCTTACGAGGCAGAAAAAAAAGGAAAAAATTATATTTATGTTTCTCGATGCTCGATGCATGTGTTCGATGTACAGTTACGTGAATCACGTATATATGTACACGCGCCGCCGCTCCGTACCGCACGCACATTATAAAAGATCGGAGCCGCGAAAGAGGCCGAATCGTTTATTCGCACCACTTCTGTATGTACGCAGAGTTTGTAGCTCGAGTAATAGGATGTATATCGAAAACGTTTAATAAAAAAAGAACAAAGAAAGAAATAATCGTCAAAATCGTTTTGTGTGTAATCAACCTCCTCTTCGGCGAGAAAATATTACGCTCGAGCGACGATCGTGTCATCTGGCATAACATTACCATAAAAATAATACACCTCTTCGCTCGCTCGACAGGCAAATATTATTCTATCCGATCTCTCGACTGCGCTCGACTTGCAAGCTCGACTCGCGCAAGCTTTTGTCGCGCGTACATGTATAACAGGCGTTGATTCACGTACATTTTACGTAATGTTATCATTCGCGATTCGCTGCAGCATGTGTGCGCACCGCAGCAACCTATATAACTCTATACATACGTATAGTTTCCATACTCGGTATTTTCGACGATTAACTACTTGTTTTCCAATCGTCGACTTATAGCGCTCGCGACTCTCGTGTTATATATATATATATAGAGAGAGTCACCTTTACTGCGATATTACAAGCACACACGCGTGGCGTAGAGCACACCAGGCGAGATACTAATAGATTATGTAACCCCGCGCGCACACCGATAAATACGCATATATGTGTACGCGTCATAATAGCATTTACATGCGCAGATATGTGGAACGACGTTTTGGAAACTAATGTGTGCCAAGTTTTTTTTTTACAATGTAAGAGAGAGAGGGTGAGATTAAGGTTGACACTGACGACGTTATCCTGAGTGACTTGAATCGCATTGCGTGCTATCGTGCAATAATAAATTTGTATAAATTTATGTTTAATTTTAATAAAATAGTTTCGGATTAATCTAGAGAAACCCTTGATTGTAATTTGTAACTCTTTGACGTCGATACGCATCCGGAATAAAGTTTTTATTCAAATTACGTACCGGATATATTGAAATGCATCTTATGTAAGGTGTACAACATCTTTTGGATTCTCAAATACGCGCAACATTTAATTAACGATCGTTTATAATTGTTTGAATTTCATTTTTTCTTCTTCTCTCATTCATTCATAATCATGTCACATGGATAATTAATTAATTGTTGAAGAAAAAAAAACCCTCGTCGAGCCGGGAGCCTCGAATATATATGCACAGGGAAAAAATAATAATATCGATAAGATAACGGTCACGTAAATAATTATTTCAATTCTTCTTCGATGCGCCGAGTCGTCTTTCGAAGGTAGATTTCGTTCGTTAGTTCTTTTTTAGGCTAAAAATCCGGCAAAAAGCGAATAAAAAACCAGCTATCGATTCGCGAACTTACGCAATTTTTTCTTTTACGTAACAATTTGGAAAAAATCCATCCGAAGATTTTCTTATCTTTGACCAATTTTTTTGATAAATATTTTTCTTCGAAAAACGGTTTGTAATTAGCTAACTGTATGTTCTTTTTACATAACTTTTCAAATGGCGCATATGTAGGAATTATTTAAAGTTTATAAAACATCGTGATTGTTGAAGTTACTCAATACCACATATTTGAATTATGAATAAAGCTCGTTAGCATCAAACATTTTTAACTTTACTTCGACGAACTTATATAATAAAAAAAAATTAATATTACTTTTTTGAGTTGATAACGAGTTGTATTCTGTTAATATGTAATACGTTTTACTTATGAAACTTGAACACTTCAAATTCATCGCATTTTTGACACTCGATCGTGAAAATTATTTTTGGTAGAAATGATCGACATTTTGTGGCTATTTTTTTTAACGAAAAATTTTCTGAGATATGAAAGAACCATTAGAACTGGACACCTACTAATGAAAAATGGAATGTTTTTTATGTCCCTGTCAATATCTTTTCATAACCGTGTTTTGACTTATACACTTATTTTGACTTTGCCACTTGCAGATTTACAGATCAAAGGTACTCGCCATCTAGTGTTGGAAGCTTAAATTAGCATTATCGCATTTAAAGTGGTTGTAAACTGATTTACGTTTATTGAAAATTTTTCAATAAGCTTCATATATTTGCAGTAATAAAATTTTCAAAAACAAGCCACTTAATATTAATGTATTTCAAAACATTTCAAACTACCATTTTTTGTTCATCGTAGGTAATGTCGAGCTTTTTTAACACGAGATCGTATTAATAAGTATTCGTTCACAATTCGATTATCAAAAAAGGGCAACCCGCGAATCCGGACTTTGGGCGGACCGAGGGGTTAATACGAGGCGACACGAGGAAGAAGAAGAAGACGAGGAGGAAAGAAGAAGAGCGCAAGCGCGAGCGGCCAGAAATTCGCTCATGCGTTGTGCCGCGTTATCGCGTGCGCTTTTCCCACGCCCGCCACGCCACGCCACGCCGCACTTGTATTAAGCGCGAGCTTGCGAACTGGGCGCGCAAGCAGTGGACGAAACACCGGGCGGGTGACGATTGATCCGTGTGCAGCGGCTCGACGAACACGTAGTACGCCGCCGCTATAAGGTTCGACAATCCACCACCACCAGCACGACTTCTCGCAGCAGCTGATGTACATTTTTATATTTACGTATTTTTGAGAAATTATTTCGTGTGCCAAAGTCACTGTTTATCTTTGAAAAGTAATCATAGTGCGACAACAAGTGTTTCGGAGAGCGATGTTAAAGAAGAGAAGAGGTGTTGCGCAGAGACGCGCCTCAAATGTTTCAACCGATTGCGTTTGAAGACATCATCATATCATTAATTTCGAGTGTTGTTGGTGCAAGTGCCGCGGCATATAAACATTCGAGCTCTCGTGAATTGCAGTAAAATATCATCATTACACGAAACAGTGAAAAGCCAAACCTTATCAGCTGCCATAAATAACAAAAAAAAGAAACGGATTCACGAAAAGCGATAAGAAACATCAAATTTCGAAGAAGCTCGATCGGAAAGAAAAATTGAAAAAATAAGAAAAAGCACATCGACAACATTGGCAGGCAGCTCGTTTTGCGCTTGCCGTGTGGCGCAGCGATCGTATAATACACGGTACACACACAGAGAAGAGCAGAGCAACAGCACTGCACACGGTATCGTGTATAGCTATATAGACCGCCTCGCGAGCTTTACCACCACTTTTCTCTCCTTCTCTCTCCTTCGCTCTGTGTTGTGCTGTGCTGTGCTGTGCAGAGAGTGTGTGCGTCTGCTAGGTTCGCGCGCGGCCACTGCTGCGTCGGCGGCGGCGGCAACGACGAACGAACTGCTAAGAGAGAGAGAGGGACTCGGCTCGGAAATCAGTCGACGTCGAGAACTCGAGTGCGCGCGACGAGCGACTATGTAGGCGGGCCTTTTTTGTTTCTGCTCACACAACACACTCTGGCTTCGATGCGCGACTCTATACGTACTACTTTTAAAAACTGTCGCATTATATAAATTGCATAAAATAGAACGATTCTATAGCCAACGGCAGAGAAGAGACGAGGCTGAATAACGTAACCGCATCGCGAACAAAAAAAAACGTAGGCACAGTGTCAATTGTTTATTTACACGTTATCGTACTCTCTGGCTGGTTTAATAATAAAAAATAACATGCGCTAAAACACACGGTGGTCGATCGCGTGTCGCGAAGCAGTGAAAATCGTCGGCGTCGTCGTCGTTTGTTATGATCGCAATCGTTGCCAGCTGACAGCCGCACACACCGTCGTGAGTGAGTGAGAGCGAGAACGAGAACGAGAGAGAGAGAGAGAGAGATAGGTCGTGAGAGGCAGAGGTAGATATAGAGAAGAAGAGTCGTTGATCTTTGGGACGATCATGACGGACGTAGCCAACGAGAAGGCGTTCGACTTGAGGAACGACTTTTCTTCCTTCGCCGCCATGGCGCGGACCCGCAGGAAGCAGCAGCATCTGTCGCGGGCCCAGCAGCAGCAGCTGCGGCTGCAGCGCTACCTCGACAATCTGTACGGCTACGCGGACACGCTGTGCCGGGCCGGTCGTCTGCACGAGGCCCTGACCGTGTACCAGCACTGCTTCGAGTACAGCGTGCATCACGGCGCGCAGCAGCCGCCGCCCCCGGAGAGGCTGCGCCACTTTGCCGGCGCGCTGCTGGAGGATCTGGTGCCGAGCATGGCCGAGGCCGCGGAGGCCGCCGCCGCCGCCGCCCACCAGCAACAACGGGGCTCCGATCCGCAACAACGACGGAGTCCCCCCGCGTGGGCCTCGCTCGCGTGCCCGAGCTGCGAGACGGCCCTGTATCATCCGGTGACGCTCGACTGCGGCCACACTTACTGCAAGCCGTGCTTGCGACTCGAGGACAACGGCCAGGACCGAAGACGGGGGCGCAAGCCCCGCTGCAAGCTCTGCAGCGAGAGCAGGCGGACTGCTACCGCGAGTGCTTACGGTGGTGTCGTTGGTGCTGGTGCTGTGTTCGACGACGACGATTACGATTACGTCGACGACGACGATGTTAGTAGTAGTAATAGTAATAATGGGTGCAACGAGATCAACGTTCTGGTCCAGAGGCTGGCGGAGAAGTGGTGGCCGCGCGAGGTCGAGGCCAGCCAGGCCAGGCACGAGGGCGACGCGCTACTCAAGAAGGGACTTATACAGCAGGCCTTCGAGCGCTACGATCTCGCCGTACAGCTTGGTGAGTACAGTGTAAACAAGCAACGAACAACTACCTCGGCTCTTAGACTCATCGTCTCTCGCGGAAAATCGATGAAAATGTTTTTCAAGCTCGTTGAAAGCTCGTACGCGTATATATACTTGTTGCTGCCAGTAGGCTTGACTTACACAAAGCTAGAGTGTGCTTGCATGTGTTTGTGTATGTGCATGCGCGATCGCTCGCTAGCTCTGCGTCACTTTTTGGTTATTAAACTCGCGCGCGGCTCTCTTGCGCAATGCGATGCATTTGTTATAAAAAACAAAACAAAACAAGAAGAAATTACGTAAAATTTACATGCGGACGCGTGACACGATCCGTCGAGACGCGTTGCTGCTACGTAGTCGCGTCCCTCGCACACTACACTGCACCAGCAGCAGTAGCAACAACAACATGTTGCATCAGATGTGCGCGTTATATGTACGTAGTTTAAGTGCGGGGACAGCTAAAAAAAGTAAACACTGCACGCGAAAACTATATTGTTTCGGTTATGCATGCATGACACGAGTTTTCTATATTTTTTTTATTTTATTTTTTTATTTACAGTTTGGCGAAAAAATCATTGAATGCTCGTATAATTTCGAATTATCGCACGCACGCGCGCGCGCGCGTGTCAGTGAACTAAAACACGACTTGATACTCGCTGCATAATATATAGGTAGCAAAGTGACCTTGCCGCGTGCTTTTCTATATACTGAAAATGCAAAAAAGTTATCGATCGGTCTGTTTTTTTTTCGTCGTCGTCGTCGTTACGCCGGTCTTGCAATCGTGAAAACTAATATTACCCGCGAAGCTTTCTACACACATACGATGTAGCATGTAATATAATGTATTCATCGGCCCACACACGCGCCGCACATATACACACTGTATGCGTCTATTTAAACCTTTGTGCGTTACGAGCGATACTTTATATTATATTATTGCCGCTGCGCCGAGGCACTCGTGGACATACATGCGCATGGTGTGCTGCAGTATCGATTAGTTTATGTAAACAATGCGAGCTGGCGATCTCGGCTATTTATTGCGCGTAGGCGTTGCTGCTGCTGCCGCCGTTGACGCGGCCACGCGTTATCAAATTTATGGTATCTATTCAATTTCTTCGCGCGTACAATAATAAATTTATACAAATCAATCTTAATTCGCGAAAATATATTAAATTGAATCAAAAGTATATCATACGTTATTCGAAACAAAGAAGCGTTTATTTTTCGCACTCGCGTAGTATTTCCCGGAAAGAGCTCCTGCTGCGGTTTATTTTGATAACGTCGCACATCTGCAGCCGCAGAGAGAGAGAGAGAGAGAGAGATGCATCATTCGTTTTCTTCGAAAATAATTAATCGAAAAGCGAATGATGTATGCGTATACGTTTTCATTTTACCTTTATTATAATAAAATATATATTCTTACGGCCGAGGTGTCCACCGAACACAAATCACTCGTCGCGCGCGGCGCGATGTAATTAAATACGTGTATATCGTCGAACAAAGGCTAATTCGCTTCCCGCATCTTCTCCCTCGTACGATATATATATATAAAATATAAAATACGGCCGTGAGAGAGATAAATTTTCATCCCGAGGATTTACGAATTGTCGCCTAGAGCTCGCGCGTTCGATCGGACGCGTTATATATCGTGAACGCGTATACGTGCGAGGGAGAAGAAAATATAAACGACGACGACCCCGACTATAGACCGATCTCGTATAGATTCCCAGACGTCTGGGGCTTTAGCTTTTCGACTCTCTTGTTCGATTTATCGTTTGGTAGCCGCAGTACGATACTTGCTATATTTTGCGAGCCTCCAAAAGCACGATAATTACGTGTTTCGATACATATGTGTATCGCTCGCGCGCATCTTCGCCTACTTACGTAATAATCTTATCCGACTTGTTGTAGTATTTGTGTGCCATGCATCGATCAGAATTTGATATCTTCAAGGCTATACGTTCAGCAAAAATGTATTTACATTTAAAACGAAATAAAAGAAAAATGTAACGCTCGTATATTTATATATCAGTGCATCGTATACAGAGACAGAGATCTCTCCCTCGCGTCCGGTTTTTTTTTTTATGTTTTTCCTTTTTTTTATTTTCATACGCGCGCACGGACTATATACTCTCTGGCTGCATCGAAAGAAAGACGACCTTGCACGCAGAGCCTCGTCCAC
Organism: Trichogramma evanescens; assembly: GCA_902732785.1. Lineage (NCBI taxonomy): Eukaryota > Metazoa > Arthropoda > Insecta > Hymenoptera > Trichogrammatidae > Trichogramma > Trichogramma evanescens. The sequence continues at coordinate 24,057 of CACVKI010143837.1, read as the reverse complement.
ACACACACACACTCGCTCTCGTGTATGCGTCTCTTGCTGCTGCTGCTGCTGCTGCTATTCGCCGAGAGAGAGAGAGAGAGAAAGAAGTATATAGCTACAACGCGCGTATGAGGTCGTCGAACTTCTCTCTCTTTCTTTCTCTCTGTGGCTGTGGCTGTGCAGCAGCGAGTCTCAAGGTCAATACATGTGCGCCTCCACACCCGAACACACACACACGTCACACACACGAGAGTGCAGAGAGAGAGAACTGCAAAAGCTGTCGAGACTGTGCGTTGATCGGTGTTCGCAATACTTTTAATACTCGATGTATTAATTATATATATGAAACTCGCGTGTGCCGTGCCGCGTGAGACTTACGCACACAGTCTCGCACCGACATTTTTCATATTTTTCTCATTGTACGCGATATGTATGCATTGAATATTATTATATAGGTGTATATGGACGGGAGCGAGCCGAGCCGAGCCGAGCCGATCGTCGCGGTTGTGTAACCCGCAACTTAACCGGCTAACCTGTTTGCTCGCGTCGCGGGGATTTAAATCCTTTATAAATGCGCGTTACTATAAGTATGTATTATATACTTTGTTTCGCGTATCGCACATGCTCGCACGATCGCGCGAATTAATTATTTTATATTTACAAATTGCGCAGCCTCTCGTGTATAGCCAGATAGGAAGATAGATAGAGAGAAAAAAATCGACGCATATATTGTAATTGTGCGATCCTCGCCGTGGTACTATACTACTACTGCAACGCATCGTAATATTATAATGCTCAACATCCGGGTCGATGCTCTTTGCTTGCCGCTGCCGACGCTGCTGCTCCGCAGTTCCGAGGAGCTGTGTGCAGTGTGTGTGTGTGTGTGTGTGTGTGTGTGCAGTGTGTGGGTGTATATAATACTATGTATATAAACGATGTGATGTACGTATCGCGTGCACGAACCGAACAATCTCGCGCGCACTCGTGTATGTGTGTGTGTGTGTGTATATCCAACTACCACCTGACAAACATTTATGACACTTATTTATAGATTAGCGCGTATAGTACTCGTTTCTCTGTGCCTCCCCACTTGGGGGGACACTGTATCAGCCTTTTCTTCTTCTTCTTCTCCTTTCGGCTGTAATATTTTGCAGCAGTCCGCGTGTACGTGATATAAAAGCTCGATTCGATCGTCGAGCCGGCATCGAGCTTGTATCCCCGTGGCACCCAATATAATACGTAATAAAATAATACTATTATATATACTCGAGTGCAAGAAAGACAGTTAGATGCACCGCGCCGCATAGTAATATAAATCAATCGTTAAATTGGAGCGAGTAAAAATTTTCGGTACTACTACTACTCTCGCGCGCGAGAGCTCGTATAATACAACGAGCGAAGAACAAATAGAGCATAATTCGAGCCTTTGTTCTTCTCTCTCTCTCTCTCTCTTCGAAATTGGCACACACACAGACTCTTATGTATTATAGCTCAGTGTGCTGTATATATAGTGCGAGGAACGCAGTTTCTCATTCTCTTTTTCGTGAGCAGCAGCGGCAGTGGCAGGCAGTGCAGCAGCAGCAGCTCTCTTTTCTCGAGCTCGTTGCACGTGTTTCAACGCGTCTAGCCTGTATACTGTGCTTCGAGAGCAGCAGCAGCAGCAGCAGCAGCAGCAAATTATATAAAGTTCGTGTGTTCTCGCAGGCAGGCAGTCAGGCAGCAGCACTTTATATAACTTGGGAATAATTGGTACAAAGCGATGTCGCCACGCGCCACTTCGTATATTATATATACGTAGATATACATATAGCAGCATGAATGATATATAATATATATATAATTTTTTTCATCCGATATGTATAGGCTGGATATCATATGTATATTCCAAAATTAACCCGAGCGCAGAGCCAGAGAGGTAGTAGGCAGGCGCTACACTCGCGAGACAGGTTTCTCGAAGCGAAGAGAAAATAAAAGAAAAAAACGCGTCGCGATCGAGGATCCTTTGTTCCCTCCTTCGACGCCTTTATACGTCGTAGTAGTCGTCGTCGTCGTCGTGCAGCTGCAATAGTATAGTATGGAGTGTATCGTTCGCCAACCGAGAGAGAGAGAGAGCTCTGCCTTTTAAGTTCACGGTCACGCCGCTGCCGGTCTCTCTCTCCTCTCCTCTCTCTCCGTGTGTATACTTATATAACCAAAGCAGCAGCGCATGGCACGACAGGCAAAGTACTCTACCTCGCGTCTCTACAAGGCGAAGGGGGATATATACGTGGTATAGCCGACGAGTGAGCATTATACACACGTTATATACGGAGGTATTATAGGAGAAGATCGGCTCGATCTGTCGACTCTTATATTCATCGCAGCGAAACTGGAGCAGAATCGAAGTCGCCTTTCGGGCACCATTACAACTATCGCTTGTATATTTGTTGTAAACGACGAGAGCTAACTAAAGCCGCGCGCGACCCACAGAGAAGCTCATTCATATGAATTGTATAATCGCTTTTAACCGATTCATAACGCCGAAGGACGGACTGCGAGCTGCGTTACTGCAAAAGCTGCTGCACAGCTCGAGAATATGATCGTTTCAGTGCACGCGGAATATATAAATACATTGTACGTACATTGTCAACTATGAGTCGAAACTATGTTCGACATTATCTAACGCGCCGCGCACCGAACTAGGATATATTATAATTATATATGTCGTATGGGATTAAAAGCTCGCGAGCTATATACAAACACGTAAGCGGCAGGCAGGCAGGCAAAAGATGACAATGTCAACACCTTGACTTCGAGAGCAGAGTAGTTGCAAAAATTGATATGCTATGCACGTATTAAACACACACACGGACGCACTGTACTCGAATACCATTTGCGCAGGCTCGATATTGCTGCACACATACGTATTATGTAACGCGCCGCGCGTTTATGTATATATTATTTTAAATGCGTAATTGCATTGTTGTTGTAAGGTCCCCCCCCCGCATACGCGGGAATGGAAAAATCGTGTCTTCTTCTTCTTTTCTCTCTGCCTTTTTATGCGTGGCATCGTTTTCAAGTTCAAAATCGCAAACAACGACGACGATAATAATAATAAGTATGATGCAGCAGGCGCAGCTGCCGCTGTTGGTCGAGGTAAAGATCGAGACGCGCGAGTAGTATATATCTTACATAACGTCGCCGCCGCCGTCACTGCCGATTGCTTTTATAAATCCAAACGTGGCTTCTCTCTCTCTCCCTCGGTTCGCTCTCCATTAACATTCGAGTGTTTGGGTGTATCGAGCGAAAAACAAAAAATAAATAAATAATNNAAAAAAAAAAAAAAAAAAACGACGACGACGACGACACGCAGCAGCAGCTGCGATCGATAAGAATCTCGTGTGCAAAATATCGCGCATAATCGGTATATATCTGCGCATTACGTAAGTGCGCGTCGTACGTATGTATCGATCAAAAATCGACCTATCCTCCCTCCCTCCCTCTTGACTCGTCGCGTGCGGACGGGCGACGTTACAAGATGCAAACACACACACACACACACACATGAAACAATGTTTGGCCTTTTTCTTAGCTTAGTATAACGCGAAGTGGGTGCACCCGAGATTACGAGTCTAAAAATTCTCCCTGCACACAGCAGCGGCAGCGATGTGTTACATATTATTGTAACATAACGTGTGTATAGCCGGTTTTTCGCGCGCGCGCGTCACGCCGTTATATATGTGTATTAGAGGAGCCCCCATGACGACGCGTTATGAGACTATTTACAATAGTTTCTCTCTCTGGTCGCATGCGTGCGTTTTGGTGCGTGCGTACCGGATCCGACGATATATACACGTGTGTGTGCGTGTTATGTAATTTTTCGTTTTGACTCGAGAGTGAGACTCTAAGTGTTGGTCGACGACGCTGATATATACACACAAATGTTGTACATATAGAGACTACTATATACGCCAAGAAAAGTTCAACGATCTTTCGGCTAATTATTTTTACGCGCGTAGATTATTACGTAATTGTCCGTGCGATTTATGATAGAGATGTATTCGCGATGAGGCTCTGAAACACCTCGATTCCCCCCGCCCTCGATCGATCCGTATGGTTGAATAAATATGTAATATGCCATCGAGAGTCTGTTATCTCTGTGGACGCGAGTGTATGCGTACGTAATTCGTGCACAAATAGCTCGCGCAGTTGACGATGCCGCGTGCGTCCTGCTGTATATAGAAATGCTCGATATCGATGATGGTCTGATGGTGGAAAAATGTCCATTTTTAAAATGCTTCGGCAATACATTACCAGTCGTTCGTTAGTTTTTGGCGATTTTTCTGTTAAGATTTTTTTTTATAATTATCGAAAGCATTTGAAATGACGTGAAAATAGAAATTCAATGACATCAAAAAAGTGTAGAGCAGTTTTCGACCGCTTCGAGTGCGACTATGCAACTTTGAGTCTCCACCGCTAGGTGGCGAGTACCCCATAATCTGCAAATCCGCAAGCGGCAAAGTAAGAATGACTGTATAAGTCGAAGAACGGTTTTGAACAACACTTAATTTACAACTGATAGTTCAGAATAGTTCAGAACTGATCACTTCTTTAGTCCAGGAGGAAAGACTAATCGTTGATATTTCGACATATTCATATGCTACCCAACCTGAAAATAAGCTTTGGAAATGAATATTCGTCATTGGTAACAAGTGCGTCGCAGTCGTTGGATACGTTTAAGAGTACTCGACGATAATATTACAATACGTAGCTATTGAGAGTGCGCGTTAAAACGGTAACTCGCGCGAATTGTCAGTCCAAAAATAGCGAAACCTCGCGTCGTCGAAGATCGATCGATTTTTGCGGGACGGCGACCCTTGAAAAATCGTTCACCGCCGCGAACCAAGGCGTGTGAGTATATGATGTAACGATCGGCTGTATTATGCACGTACCTCGCGCACATATATAGGTATGAAAGAGAGAGAGAGAGAGAGAGATGCGTTGCTGCTGCACGAGCGCAAAACTCCCTACATCCAAGATTAGATAAACGCAAAGAGGTAGTAGAGCTAGGCGATCTCCGCTGCTGCTGCTGCTGCTGCTGCTGCTGCACACCGAGTTGCGTTTTACGCACAATCGACCGACTATGCGCGAGCTATATACACATACCTCGACTTGGCTCAAATTGCACAGTTACATAAACGAGAGAAGAGCGAAGCGCAGCGGCGAGCTCAAGTCCAACGCGGTGGTAGTATAGTAGCCGAGTCGTTCGGCTTACGTAGCGCACACAGACTCGTTTTTTCTTTGCTGCTGCACTCCAAAATGCAATTTCGGTATGTGTTGCGCAGCAGCAGCAGCAGCAGCAGTTGTTGTGTACGAAACGCGTAGGTATTTTTTTTCTTTCTTCTTATTCCAACCAAGTTCACGAGTCGACCGACTGCGACTGTACTACTACTACTACTACTCCGTACGACGAGCACATGTACGTGTGTCTGTGTGTATGTGTGACGAAAGAAGTTACATAAAAGAAAGAAAGAAAGAAAGAAGAGGCAAAAAAGAAAGAAAAGCGCGTGTAGAAATCAAATAATTGCACACCTGCGCGCGTTCCGTGGACGCGCATATGGATACGTATATTGATTTTCATTCGAAACGCTCATTGTAATATACGTGTACGGCGATCATATCTACACAAACACATGTAAAAAGATTTATGAAGAATTTTTCCTTCGAATCGCGACGATGATCGCTGCGAAAAAAAGAGCCCCGCAAAAGCTCACACTGTGTACTGCGAGCGCAAAGTCGAACTCCTTATTCGGGCACCTCGGCAAGGTCGACAATCGCTGCCGTTTTACTGTGCTCGTGCAGCTGAGTGTGCAGAGCAGTGCACCTTTTCTTTTTTGCATCATATACACTATATACCTATATAATAGCGTAATAATACACGCACACCTGTGCGCACTCGATCTTTTCTTTGTTGCTGCGCTGAGCGATGTTATTTCTCAACCTTCTGTATATTACTGCCTGCGGGTGCTTCGCTCTCCCTCTTTACGAACGGGCGGGAGTGAATAAATAACTCGGGTAGTACGTAGGCATTTATTTATCGACGCTTTGGATATAAATAAATAAATAAATAAATAAATGAATATTTTTTTCTTTGGTTCGTATAGCTATGAAAAAAGAAATCAAAAACTCGCTTGTGAGCGATGCTTGCGCGCGCGTGTTTGCGAAACGTTGAATTTCTATTAGTTTATTAAACCGATATCGCGTGTTTATTTCGAGGTGGATTATTATTAAACACGTTCGACTTCATAAATAAATACATATGTATCGATAAATAAACTCTGCCCGGCGCATAAAACGACGCACGCGCGTCGCAATCGATTAAATTTTTCCCAATAGGCAGCGTCGTGCGCGGATATAGCGCAGAATTTACGAAAAGAAAATTTTCTCGTTCGCGCGCCGATACGCGAGAAGTGCGATTAATTACGCAACGCTCTTTGTCTCGAGCTCGATCGGTCGCTTCGTATATAAATCGTTGATTTTTGACAATGGAATATAAAGCGAGCTGTATATAATAAAACGAAAAAAAAGTTCGTGTGCGGTGGCTCACATTACATTACACGCGCATCGATGTGTGTGCGCCGGGCGATGAGTCTCTCTTCTTCATTACGTAAGGGATGACTCGAGCAGCTCTCGGCGGGTATATAAACACGGTTGCGCGCGCAACACGGTCTCTCGCGCGCACATGCACACCTTTATAATACTATCGTACGTGTGCTACGTACCACCACATAAGACACATTCCCGAGCTTTCGCGTATGCGAAGAACGAGATTCGTTGCATTTTTTCGCGCGATTCGTATGCTCGTCAGCCGCACACGCGCGTACGCGCGTCTTAATCTCTCAGGAACTGTAAAGGGTAAACTTTGCTTCGAAGAAGCGAGACCGCGAGTACAGAGCGCGAGGGATGAAGCGCAAAGTTTCGCCTTTAATAGCTCGCTTCCTCATAGTTCGGGCGAGTTCGATGTCCGGCAGCGACCGGATGGAGCATTGCCAAATGCGAGAGCTTCGAGCGCGCGAGCGATAGTTTGTAATCTCTCTCTGTCTCTCTCTCAGTTGCTTACCTGTGTGCGCGAGAGAGAGACTCGGGTGGAGATTACGTGTACGATGCACCTCCGCGTTGGGAAGGTCGTTCAGTATCTCTCCGCGCTCGAAGCTCTTGTATGTATAATCTCGAAAGGATCAAGGACAACTGCTACTTGTCTTGTGGGCCACGAAAAAAAGGCTGCGCGCGAATAAATGTGTGTCACGCGCACACAGATACAGAGTGAACGTCGTGTTTGTGAATGTAACTGTGTCAAGGCCGCACCGTTTCGTGTGTATGTGTGTGTGTGTGTGTGTGTATGTGACCGATGCAGTAACGACTCGAAAGCCAGGCCAAGGAGAGAGAAGCGAGTGTGTATACGTACGTATAGTACGCGGCGGGGAAAGTAGTGCACACGTACACTCACACGTATGCGTACAGTATACGAGTATACGCGATAGCGTATCGCTGCTCAATTGCGAATTGGCCCGATGGTACAAAAAAAGGGTGTCTCTTTTTCTGTTCTGTAATATTTTTCAAGGTTCGATGATATCCAGACGAGTAGCTTCGACTGTTTTAATCTTTTCTCGTTGCTCGCTTACTCAAGAGAGATGTAGAGAGAAATGCATCAGGGGTACAAAAAATATTTGTTTACAAATATTGTTCATAAAACGTATAGGATGTCACGTTACTGTTAATTAAGTTTTTTCAATATAATTTGCGAGCAGGCATTTTTTCACTCATTAATAATACATTGCTTATCCTCTTGAGCAGTCACTCGCTCCAACTCTCGATGGAGCACACCGACAGTCGTCTCCCGTCTTACATCGGAGAGCACTGCACATTCTTCTCTCGGACTCGAGTCGAGCGCCGAATTTCCGACAGTGAGGTCTACAGGACAATTACGATTTCGATTGTAAGCTCAGTCGAACGAACGATCCGACTTGTAGTTCCTCGCTTTCCCTCTATTTGTACTTTCGGAGCTTCGAGTCCAACCGCCAGGCACCCGCAAGAGAGAAACATTTCTTCAGGGTACTAGTAGTGCCTGTATCCGTCGGATCTAATGACATGAATTGGTTCGATCTTACAGCACAAATTCGAACTCTTAACAGCAAGAACAAGCTGACTGTTGACGTTAACCTTTTTTCTATCGATGTATATACGCAGTTCGAATATAGGATTGCGAGCTTGCAAGCACGTTTATTTCAAGCTCAATGTCGAAAACAAAGATTAAGAGAGATGACGCGCGCGCGCACTGGAAAGAAGAAAAACATAAGAAAGAAAATGCTGGCTATTGGGTCAGAGCGTACACATACACACACACACACTCAAACACTTTATGGCACGCTCGGAGCTCGAGCGAACAAAGAGCCGAGAGACGGAGAGAGAATAAGTATGCTAAAGTGCAGTGAATACTTTGCAACGACGAAAAGAAATGAAAAAAACTTGTCTTTTCGTGTAGTGTGTCTCGTTTCTGTACAGTGTACCCTCATATTTATATTTATTTTTGGACGAATGAGAAAAATAACTCTGATATCAATCGATGATGTTTACAAACAGGCCGTAACGAGTTCGATTGTACAGCCATACAATCGCTAAAGACACGTGTCGTTTTTCTCTCTCTATCTCTCTTCTTTCGCGCAGCACTGGTAATCCTCGACCCGAACTCGCTGCTGCTACAAACACATGTGCAGTCGCATGAGCATTATCCAATCGCGACCGCAGTGAACAATAATACGTACCTACGTATGTATTAGGTGCGCTCGTTGTTATACACATCGCATCGGGAGCTTTAAAGCCCAACGCGTTGATTATTATCGCTTTTCGAGGAAAATTCTACGGGGAAAATGATAATATTTATACGCGCGCGAGGTAGCGGCAGCGATCGGAGCCGCTGCGGCAGTAAAAGATCAACGAACTCGCGAGCTCGCGAGTCGATCGTTTTTTGCTGCTACTACTGCTACGCGCGGCGCAAGAAACATTACAACACATAAACTCTCCGCAAACGAAAGCGAGCTCGTATATCACATCGGCAGTGGTGTTACACATATACAGCCTATATTATATTGTAAACAGCCAAGGGGGCGATCCAATGTGTACGTATACTCGTAAAAGCTCGACGCCGAACGATTCGGAGCGCGAAGCCAATTGAAAGTTGCGAGCGAGCTTTGTGCATCGTAAAACCGTTGCTGCTACTTTGGCCAATAATACGTAGCATATGCGAGAGCTGCGCGATACGGGGCTTGCGAGACACACGATATTAGGTGTAAAGCTCGAGACTCTCTTGTACATACATATATATGTGCCGTGGCAACAAATTGATCTTCGCCGATGTAGCGTCGAAAAATAACCGACGTCGTAAATCATCTCTCGCCGTGTGTATAACACGAATTGCGCATTTGCTCTCGAGTTTTATGCGCGTTTCATTGTTTTATGCGTATATTTATATTCGTATAATATTTTTTTGAGTAGTATAAAAAATGTTCATACATTTACTTATACAATTTTATTTTTACTTAGCCACTTGGAGATTTACTGATAAAGGTATACTCGCCATCTAGCGGGGGTCGTAGGAATGATGATCGTTGAATTTTCACGAATTTTTCGAGTAATTTTAATCAAAATGTTTTGTTGTGAGTTGAGTTGTCCGGGGCTCAGTGCTCGGCGATGCTCGACGGTATAGGAGAAAAAGAGGCGGGAAAGATTAATCAAAATGTTTTAAGAGTTTGGAATCAGATATGTTCCGTTTGTAAGTCTAGGCTAGTCTATATCAAAATTCAAGAGTTCATTACACACTACTGTCAAACATCGCTCGTAGCACAAAATTCGCGCAACAAGGGTTAAAATTCAACTCTGCTTAAAAAACACGCGTCCTTCCAAAATTACCATCGCTTCGACAGGGCACGTGATATTTTATCATGAGAATTTCTCGTCCCCGCGCGTATTCGACAGGTTTTCACGTATTCGTGTCAAGGGGATCGCACGACACTCTCGCGCAGTATGCAGCTCTTGTACGTGCCGTATGCGCGCACACGACTCCGTTTTTTTTTTTCCAACGAAATCGTCATCATCCCTGCCGCGACCGCGACGTGCGTAACATACATCGCTATCGTGGTCAAAAATCTAAACGACAACTTAACGTCGCGCGTCTCTCTCTGCGAGTAAATTGTTTTATCGATTGAATATTATATACATCCGACGTCGGACAAATTTATATTTAGACTTCATACTCGTAATGTTGCGGCATTAGGCACAGAGGAAAAATTTCCTTAACACAAATCGTCGCGTATTGTTTCGAACGCAAAAACACAACGATGTACTCGTGCGTGTATAGGCCAAGAAAACAAATCGGCTATAAGGTATTACATATGCTGCTGCTGCTGCCGAGCACGCGGCACATTTCAACCGATTACATAATATATCTCCGCGCGGAGAGGCACACGCGCTCTCGTGTTCCATCTCATTTTGTCCCTCTCTTTCACATAAAATTTCGCGTACAGTGTGCAATTGCCCACGCATACCACGACGAGTATCAATCAATTCTTTTTTTCGCAATACTTAATTAGCTTCCAAGGCACAGCGACCACCACCGCGGGTTCGAATCTATCGATGCGGCAGCAGCTGCCTTATTTTTTTTCTTTCCTCTTTTTTTCGCTCTCTTACGAATGTACATAAGAAAACACTGGCTGGCTGGTTGGCTCGCTCGGGCATTGATGATTGCGTAAAAAAGTCCTATGTAATGTCTTCGGCGAATAATTGATCTGGATTATGGAAGCGCGCGGGTTATATGTCGGCAGCTCGGCTCATCGATAATACAGCACACACACACACACACATTGGAAGAAAAAATATATATATCGCCCTGTGCTGCTGCCGCTGTTGCTACGCATCGCAAGCTTTACGTAAGCTAGAACGCGTAAGCTCTCGAGGCTCGTGTGCGGCAAAAGTTCGACTAATTTTTTTCAAGGCACCGATATAGTCTCGCGGCCCTTTTTTTTTACTCGAATCTTAAAAACTTCGGTACGATAAGGTGGTGGACGCGAGCCAATTTGCCGCAATGCGTATAAAAGCCGCGCGGAGGATTATAACAAGGTGGTACACGTATACACTCGCAGTTATAGCAGTGTAGCCTATACCACGTGCAAAATGCGTTATATGTAACTCGGGTCTATTTTCGTCGTATTACGTCGCGTTTATGTTATATTCTCCGGTTTTATAGACGCACAGCGCGATGATGTTTTCGTGGAAAGGAGAGTTTGATATTATTATTGATAAACAGACGTGCGCAAGCGTCACGTTGATCGAGGGAGCAATTTTTCATTGCATTATTATTACTTTATTATATTTATAAATCTGTACAAAATTCGCGCACATGCTTACATAATTATCTCGGATGATTTATCGATTACATATTATACTAGTAGTATATAGATAATATACGAGCCGAGCGAAAAATATTAATGACCCGATTGTTTGTTTTTTTCTGTTACAGGTAAGTGTTGCATCATCGTCGACGGCATAGCATCATCATCGGTGCGCCTTTATCTCTTCTCTCTCGCATATATAATTATATTATATATCAACGCGTTATAAACGCGGAGTACGGCTATTATTTGCAAAGTATGCGTGTGCGTGTGCGTGGAGATCCTCGAGTGAGACGCGCGGTGTATACGGGGGAGAAAATATTCAAAATTAACTCGTCGCGCGTCGTTGACCGTTGCCGAATTTATAATTCGTCGTCGTCGTCGTCGTGTGCATGTATATTATGGCCTCCTCCGCATACACCACCACGACACGTTCGAATATGTGTGCAGCAAAGAGGCCCTTACGTAACCGGACGTCGTCGTCGTCGTCGTTGACTCCGTCTTCGTATAATACGTATACATAAAACTATACATAGTCGGTAGCGGCATGCGGCTATTTTTTTAGTCATCGCTCGTTTATACGCGCACGATTCGGTATAATATGGACAAAAAAGTGTATACATGATATAATATAAACGTTATAACAGTTCTCGCGCGAGTTCACGAGTCGTTGAATCATATCGCGGCCGGCTTTCAAAATTCTAAATTCCAGCCTTGCCGCGCTTGTGGCGCGTGCGGTAATTGCCGATAAGTGCAAAACCAGCAAATAACATTTACAGATAGATTCTTAGAGAGAGAGACCCAAATTGAATAATGACCAATTATAAAGGCTCGCGCGCGCGCCGACTATACAGCTCTCTTTCCATCTCTCTCGTGCTATATAATCCACACACACACACATACTTACACAGAGCTAGTAATATAGCGCTAACAGCAGCGTGATCAATTGAAATGGCAACAAATACTGTACTACTGGCTATATACACGAGGCTCGAGAGCGCCGGCATGTAATACACATACACACACACGTGAGAGTAAATATATAAACGAGCTCATGCCAAGCTTACGTCAAACTAAATTCATATCATAAAGCAACGATCTCTTTTCTTTTTTTGTTGCACATATGTATATATATACGCGGCTGACTAAGTGTACACACATTCGTGTTTATATACATACGTACGTGGCATGCATGTGCAGTCATTGCGGCTCTTATAATGCAATAATGTAACGGATTATAGAGTAAATCAGCAGCAGCAGTGGGCCCCGCGCGAGATGAAAGGATATTTCGTTAGTAGTGTTACAGAGCTGCCGAGCTCGCGCGCGCGTTTGGAGCTCAATTGCCTAATTCGCGATTGCGGCATAAAACTCGCCTATTGCCACACGTACAGCGGTACAGCGGTACAGCGCAGTACCACATACGAGAGAGGTGCGTGTATTGTGGCGTGTGTGCGCGAGAGACGGAGTTTTTTCTTCTACTTGCCTATTTATACAAAGCTATGAGACGAAAAGAATAAACAAATTTCGATGATTTATTTTGCTGTCGTGGTGCTGAAAATTTCGTGCGTATTTTTCATTTATAAAATAATATAACGACGAGGATTATAGTTCTTTTTTTGTGCCTGATCGTTCCGGGTGTCTTATTATTGCTGGCTGAAGCGAAACAACGAGCTCGTGATTTATTGTAACGAATCGGACCTTCATGAGCTCGGACGCAAATATACGCATAAATTGTCGATATAGTTACACGAATAAAAATTTGGACACACTTTGTTGCGTGTGATTTATTTATCTTTTTATACGTAACGAAAAAACTCGGTCGTACCCAAAGAGCTCAAGAAAGCTTCGTTTTTCTGAACCTCGATCTCGTCGATATATTACACGAATAAAAATTTGAACACACTTTGTTGCGTGTGATTTTTTCGTCTATTTATGAGTAATGAAAAACTCGGTCGTACCAAAGAGCTCAAGAAAGCTTTTTTTTTCTCGCAAACTCGATCTCGCTATTAATATCGTTTTGCTGCATATCAAAGTTATACGAAAAATTACGTCGTGCGACGGCGCATAAAATCGATGCGTTAAAAATGTCAAAGTGGAGTTCATACTAATACTATATAAATTCAGCGGTTGTATATAAACGTTGGCGCCTTCGCAGCTCGGAGCAACAGTTTTCCACTCGTGCGATTCATCGCCTCGTCTCTGCATGTGTGTGTGAAACATGGACCATATGCGCGCGCGCGCGCGAAAAAAGAAGTCTTATACGTGTGTGTGTGTGTGTGTGTGGCCGAGCGTCAGGGAAAATTTCATTCATGCACTTTGCACGCGGCTGCAGCAGCACCAACATATTGAGAAAGGTGTGTGTAGGATATAGGTATATATCTCGGCGTGTGCAGCAGCAGCGCGCGCATACACAGGCCTCTCTCTCTCTCTCTCTCGGTCAACTCTCTCGCGCCAGGCGCGCGTTTACCGCCGTTCGCTTGGCCTACTTTCCATCTCTCTCCCGCTCACTTATACTTGTGAGTATGCAGTTCTCGCTTGCTTATATACGCGCGCGCAAAATCGAAACAGCTGGAAGGTTAAATACGTATAGCGCAACACCGAAATGTGGGTTAAAATTTTCCCTCCGCTCGCTCGCGCCACGTAACAAGCTCCAAAAAAGCTCCGCGTCGCTCGAGCGAAATAAATAGTAATGATAACGATATCGAGCAACGCCGTTGAGGGTATAGAGAGAAAAAAGAGTCAAGCAATTATGCATGCGAGCAGCGGCAGCGGTGGCGGCGGCAAAAAAGGCGCAAACTGTCCGGCGCACGTGAGCTCGAATATAGCCGCACGTGGTCGCAACGACACATTACATAAAGCCATCGCGGGCCGGGCGAATATAAGTAGCCGCGCGCGCGCGTACATGTACGGTCGACCGATTATTATTGAAGAAAAAAAAAAGAAAAAGACCGGTTAAATCGTCGCCGCGCGGCTCTCTCGCGTATATCGATAAGATAAAGGAGGCCGCTGCGGCGCGTGCGGGGCACACACGAGTGTCCATATACCACGGTGTGTACACATAAAGAGAGCGAGACAGAGACTTGACTATGCTATATACATACGCGCGGCCAAAGCTCACGTGTTCCTCGCTCGTCGTTCGTTCGCTCGTTATATAAAGTTTCGAGCGCGCGCGGGTACCTTGATTCTCGATTCGTAGCTTCGCCTCGTTACATACCGATATTTATAACGTATAAATATTTCGCGTAAATACGGCTCGCAGCACATACCGAAACGAGTGCGAATAAATGCATTTGGGCGGCGTACGCATGGGCTTGATTCATTATTCATATACTCGATATCGGTTGTGGCTGCTGCCGCACGCGACGCGCATTTCTTAGCGCCTGTAAGATCGCGCGCGGGAATATGATCCACGGAGTCGAGCTTGAGCTTCTATACTATATAGACGCGAAGAGGAAGTAATCGCGAGACACACACACGAGTTTATCAATTTGAAAGAAGTAGACGATCGATTGATTTTTTTTTACTCTACAATGCGGGGAATACATACGTTACAATTTTTTTTTTTTTTCGTTATCGTCGTACCGATACGTGCTTATGTACTATGTATAAATACCCAACGCGCCGCATCGTCGTCGTCGTCGTCGTCGACGACACTTTATATAAATATATTACATAAAACGTGTGTGCAGCAGCGGCGGCGATGGCTGCGCGGCACAAGAGAGGCGCATGAGCGAGCGAGCGAACGGCCGAGCTGTATAACGTGAGTCTGCACGCGCGCATGTATCGCGCGATGATGTACACCACCGACGTAACGTCGTCGTCGAGTAGTAGTAGTAGTAGTAGCGTCTCTTTCGACGCGACGTAAGGCGATGAAAAATGTCGCCGTCGTCGTCGTCGTCGTCGTCGTCGTATGTGCTAGAGAGCACCCAAATGATTTTTCGGTCAAGAATAGTTTACGTAATGCCCCGTGCGATTCGATTAAAATTCGCCGTCGTCGGCGACGGCGCATTGTTTACCTTTACGCCTCTTCGATGAAAAAAAAAAAAGGCAGCAGCCAACCATCGAGAGCAGCGAGAGATCTCTGCGTCAGTGGTGCGCGGGCAAGTCGAGCGATTTATGTAATAGCCACCGCTACAGTTGCTGTCGTAGGTATACGTGCGTAGGGTTAGGAGAATATAGAGAACACAATAAATAAAAAATAAATAAAATAAACTCGTAGGCCGTACAGGGGTTACACAACGACGATGGCGAGCAGCGGCATAGAGAGCGTCGACGACGCTACACACGCCCCGAGAATTTACGCGTACAAAGTATCTCTCTCTTGATACCTGCCAACGCACGATCGGTGTCTCGAGTCTAGCACAGATTCTTCATTGACGAGCTTCGATGTGTATCGCGACTTATCGTATACGTGTTGTGTATGTGACTGATTCTTGGTTCATTTGAAAGTGGGCATTAACAACATTTTTTCCTGTGTTAGTTTTTGTGATATACTGAAATTTAGAATCTATTGATTTGGCTTTTTTAATGCGTTTTTCATGTTTTTCGATCAAACTTGAAAGCTCGTTAAAAAAATTTATGAGCTCTATGAATTTTTTGGGGATGACTCGAATTCGATTAAATTTTTATGTTTTTTTCTTTCCTTTCTTCTCTTTTTTTCACAATTGTTTATCATTTGTAAAAATTAATAATATTTTCGTAAGAAAATGCAAGGATTTCAATGGCATAATTCGTTTGGTATTAGCAAGTTTTTATCGTAATCGCAAAGGTGTTATATTCGGTTATGAGCTTTCCGATACCATCAACAGATGGAGCGTGTTAAACTCGCAAGCGGCAAGAAAACATTCACAGGGTATTTAATAGGACTTTATTACGATTATTTTCACTATCGCACCCATAATTGTATTGTACTTCGCCGAATCAAAAATCTTCGATGAGCATTAAAATTTCATCGCCGCTCCGTTAATTACGAGAATCAAACGAGCGACGCTCTCTCTCTATCTAAAAAAAAAAATTGTATTTTTAGTAAAAAAATGCTCATTTTCTCGCGTGCTCTCGCTAATTAAAATACCAACTCGACGCTTTGCAAAAAAAAAAAAAAATCAAATACTTTTTCGCTTTTATCACGGACGCGCGCGCGGGGGAGGACGTATATACACGTATGTGTGTATGTGTGTATGTGTATCTCATAGGTCGGATCATCGAGCCCGACGGTGTATAGAGGCGGTGGTTAGAGCGAATCGCGTGGGCCATTGCGTAAGATAGTGCGAGAGGAGAGTATATAGCCCGGATTTATATAAATGGTGTTACGTTGACACCCGAGCGAGCGAGCGAACGACTGCACGAGCTCGACTGCGAGAGAAAGAGAGAGAGAGCAAAAGCAGACGAGAGTCTGTTTGCATTATCTAATGAGCCTCGACTATACTACTACGGCCGGCTGTGTCCCCCTCGAGTTTGCGGTTAGTAACAGTAACAGCAGCAGCAGCAGCTTCTGATATACTTTGGTCGTAGATAACGCGGCGTAATTGACTTTTTTTTCTCTTTCGCTCGTAAAATAAGAGCCATATTTTTTTTTGTCGTTGTTTCGGAGTATATAGAGCCTTTATATATATTCGAGGCGAGCAGGCGCAGCCAGGCAGTAAAATTTCATCACGAAAAATCATTACCAAACGCAACTCGGAGGCAGCACACAATACCTGCCCGCGCGCGTAGCGTAATATAGCTCACAAAGGGCCTCTCTCTCTCTCTCTGAAACACACGCGCAATCTCGAAACCGTCCAAACTCATTACGTAAAACCTTTGTAACGCAATATATAAACACGTGCACACACAGCAACTGACGAATATAACCACGCAAGAAATACAATATCTCTCTCTCTCTCTAGCTGCTATAAGCACATGCTCCTCTCTGCATATATCATACATCCGGAGTAGTTTGCGCGCAAAAATCTTCTTGAGAAAGAATTTTTAGGGCCAACCTCTTTTTTTTCCCCCGCCGCACCCGAGAGACATCAATTACATAAGTGGCGGGTTGCGGGTGAAAAAAAAAAAAGAATAAATAAATGAAGGAGGCCGATGTTCGATTCTTAGCTTCCCTTCGGTGTTGTGTGTAGTACACTAATACGGATGAAACGTCGCATATCAGCGAGTGACTTACGTAAGGAAGTGAGTGCGAGGCTCTCTTCGTTCTCGAAGTCGCGCCGCATGCAGCTAAACAAAACCATCGCGTATTCTGTGTGGCTGCTGCGCGCTTATACAGACAAGAGGCAGCTGCTGCAGCAGCAGCATCGAGCAACATGTATATGTGCGCATGAAAAGAGAGAGAGAGAGAAAATTGCGACCAGTGCCAGCAAGCAATTAGTAAATGAGGATTAATTCGGCAGTTTGAGGCCTCGTTTCCTCTTGGATGTTTCTATATTTCTTGAGGTTAATCGAGCCTCGGTGGCCACAAGTACCAATTGTGCCTCATTTATAATTCAAAAGTTGCATACATACAATTTTTGCCCCTTTTTTTCGTTACCGAGGCTGAATTCGGTACGGAGCAATTACAAATGTACGTACAAAACGCCGCGAGTCGACAATTAGATAATGCGATCGAGGCTCGCGATTATCAACCGTGGCGCGTGAAACTAAGTAACTCGCGCGCCGCGTGCCGCGCGGATGACGTAAAATATATATATCACGCGTATAGCATTTCTTTCATATCTCCGCGCGAGGTCGATTTGTACATAAGTGTAAACGGCATTTATGTAAACAAAATTTGTTAAACTATTACATATCCTACTTTCTTGACAAATTTTTTTCTCTCTGTCTCTCTCTCCTTCTCGCATTTAAGAGCTTATTTAACGCTCGAAAGGGTCGGCGGCGAATGATAATATGTAACGACTTATGTATATAATGTATATATACCCGATCGGTGTGCTTCGGGCGCACTGCAACACACGTATAACTCGCACAAAGTCGAGTGATTTTGTAATAGACATTCTATTATACAGGAGATTAAAGTTTGTTGATGTATGTTAAAAAAAAAAGGAGAGAGAGAGAGAGAGAGAAGGATACCTGCGCCGCGCGCGTATATAAAATTGCGTAATTTTCTCTTTCTGTCTGTCTGACTCGACGAGCCTTTCGCCTCGCGCGTCGATGTGAATTTTGCACTTTGTTACATATTATCGAGCGGTATTATATATGCCCCCGCGCGCCCAAGTAGCATACATACAACACATAATAGATCGTTTGCTTCTATGTAAACGCGAAAAACGCGTCGAAGGCTTCATAATGGAATTCTTTTTTTTTTTACTGCTTTGACGATGGATGGAATTTTCATAATACGTACGAAGGACTTGGTTAAATTGCCGTTCTAATATGGGAAAATATACAATATAGGTCGATCCTCGAGATGGCAAAAAAAAAATCTTCGCAATCGAGTCGCGAGAGTCGCGCGTATATGAAAACGTACATAATAACACCGCTCGATTTATGTGCACTACGGCGATGAAATCATCTTCCTGAAAGCTTAATCGAGTGCAGTCGTCGTTGTCATCGATGTATAGCTGCTGCCGTGGCGCGTCAACCCACGCGTAGTATATCATACGCGCGAACGTGTGCCGCGCTCCGATCCTCGTATAATAAAGCGTAGGAAAAAAATCGGCTGCCATATACACGACCGCAGGAAAATGCGTAGCCATATACATCGTCTCTCGCGCTCTCGTAATCGGCTCAATCGAATAGAAAGATTATATATCCCGATCCTTTGTAAGCGCGTAGTAACCGCCGACGCTTTTATGAATGAAATCACCTGTGAATAAGTCGATACTACCTGTATAATAGCTCGTATGCTAAAAAAAAAAATTGTTCGCGCGCGAAAACTCATACGTATATATTTTCCACGAATGTTTGTGCGCAAAGTGGGTCAGTGCGGTGCGGTGCAACGCGCGAGAAAGGAAACTATAACGAACAGAAGCTCGCCGGAGCTCTGGGATATTTGACCGTGAAAAAGCACCGTAACCGGTGCCGCTTGCTGCCTGCCTGCCTGCCAGGCTCTTTCTCTTTTGTGCCATTTTGCAAAAGCACGTGTGCATGTGGCGCGCGATGCAGCTCGCTCTCCCACCTATAATATATACCCCTTCCTCACTCTCTTTCTCTCTCTCTCTCTCTGAGATCGTGTAATAATTTCTTTTCGCATTATTTTTTGTCGGCTGGTCGATGGCCGCCGCCGCAGAGCTCGTTTTGAGATAATACATAATGTATATCGTTTCACGTAATTTTCATTGAGCATTACCGAATTTTTTGGCGTATAATAATGCCACGGGACGACGACGACGACGACGATCGGGTTTCCCGCAGCTATGTGCTGTAACTCAACACGTAATGTACAGCCCGGCATATACACTTACGTACTTATACTTTACCCCGATTTTTTTTTCGCTCTGCTCAACGACTAACGTCTAGTTGGTTTCCATGATTAATGCGTCACACGTCGTCGCCGCCACTTATCTAACGCGTCGAAAAATTTTTAAAGACTTCTTTTGAGAATCAATTACCGCGTCGATGATCGCGCACGTACGTCTGCAGTAGTGTATAAGCGTGTGATGCAACGACATCAATTTTCCTAATGAATAATAACGCGATAAATGTGTGTACGCTACAGCACGAGAGCAAAAGAGACATCCTCGATCCGCGCGATAAAACAAAATATTATAATATTTTCTTTTTCTCGTCACGTGACCCATATCATCGACGTCACGCAGCTATTGTTATTCTCTTTTATTTTTTTTTCGAACATCGAAAATAACAATATCGCTTCGCGAAAAGTATACAATATTATTACAAACGCGTCTCTCTCTCTCTCGCTAGTCGCGAAACGACCTGCTGCCGATCCGAAATTGGCACTGATATGTAACGAAACTTGGCAATCGCGAGGTGACACTTTACTCTCGACACGCGCGCGCTCGAGTTTATATAAACCGATGACACTTACGGCCGCGGCGCGTTAGTAGTGGTATACGTATACGGAGTAAAGAGTACACAATTACATAAAGTGCGAAAATTCATACACACGAGCACTCCTCCATATTTTCACACGCAAAATAGATCGCGCTTATTATAATTCTTATTTGCTCTCCTCCTCTCGGTCGTAATAATAAGTTTGCATAATTGCACAATGCGAAAATGTACGAGTCTCTTAGCGAAGAGCGGCCGAGGCGGCGATCGCGTAAACGACGACGAGTGTCTTCTCGATTGTTATGTAAACAGCAGCGCAAAAAAAAAAACGAAGTGAGCCCCAATATATTCATTATTAGCTATTCGAGTGTCAAGTACGTATATATATGGCGACTCGTGAGTAAATATATCACCCGAGAGAGTAAGTGAACTCGTCGTCGTCGCGTCGCGCACGTATTATAGTTGTATAATGACGCGACTTATACTCGAGCGCCGCAGCAGAGAGGGTCGATAAATTTTTTACTTTTTTTTCTCTCTATTTTCCGAGCGCGGCGAAATTCATTATTATGTACATTATCGACTCGGTAACCCGATATATAACATACATGACCGCAGAGAGAGAGAGGGAAATGTATCTATTTTTCTTTCCGATGCCGCATAAAACACGTACTGCGCCAAAGTAAATAAAAAACGAGCAAACAACAACGACCGCTAATGATCGGGGAATATCTCTCAGTTCAATAATTTCGTAGCGCGAGGGCATCATCGCATCTCTCGCAAGTCGATAATTCGAGACTCGACCGACGTCGTTTTTCTCGTTTATAACGTCGTGTAATATCGCAATCGGTAAATACATAATTTTCTCGATTTTTCGGAGCGCGCCGGAAAAAAAAATTCGACGCTGAAAATCGTCGCTCGAAATAGCTGCCAAAGTCACTTTTTCGTATGCACGATAAACAAACGCTGAAAAAGCGCAGTTCACTGCAAATATTATTATGCATCGAGCTCGGCAGCGGCGCGTCGAAGTGTATCGCGCACAATTTACAGTGCTGCTGTTGTGCTGCTTATATTGCGTAATAGCATCGTCGTCGCGCGCAACTTGGCGCTCTTATCATCCATAAAGGCAAACGGTATAAAGTATATACGCGCTGAACGCGATGCGCTTCCTCCTACCGACGACGATGCCACTCTGGAAATACACACCCGAGCTTTTATTTTCGATACAGATCGCGTTGATATTGTATATTATATATTGGGAATCGACCTCATTCCGACGCTCTGTGCTAGCTTCAAGCTCTCGGAAGGATGACGAGAGAGATGCGTTCGTTCGTTAGCGCTTGCGATCGAAAATAATGTCGCGATTTCGTGAAAATAAATATTACACACATGTCTCTCGAACGCGTGTGTATCATCGCTGCACATGTGCTCGCAGCCGAGCGAGCGAGCGAGATGAGATCAGGAGGAGGGATACGCTGCGCGCGAGAGACGACGAGGTGCCAAGAAAAATTTGTTGACGCTCGCTATATACGCGTTCGAGTGTGCATCAACGTCGTCATCGTCGTCATCATCATCCGTGTGTCTATATGTATATTATTATTATTATTTACGCGTGTATTCGGAGCGTTGCGAAAAATCGTGCAATTCGGGTGGTTGGCGAGATTTTCGGGAGAGAGGGAAAGATACAAATCTGGAGCAAAATGATAGAACGATGATCTACGTAATCGATATGTAGATGAGGTTCGTCTTTAATGAGGAAAATTTTGCCGAAGATGACAGATGGCAGATGTTGTATTGTTTACTACAACTGTGTGATTGTATTTATAGTACAAAGTATCTTGAAATTATTTCAAAAGTAGAACATTATTAATGGTCTAATGACCATTTGCAATGTTTTTAAATACATTACAATTAATTGATTGACTTTTGGCGATTTTTCTGGTAACATTTTTTTTTACAATTATTGAGAGCATTGTTTTGTAAAAGACATAAAATTCACCATTTAATTGTTTTAAAAAAATTCAAAACATCTTTCAACTACTTTTAATAAGATTGTATAACTTTAAAAAGCCACCACTAGGTGGCGATTACCAAATATCTGCAAATCTGCAAGTGTTAAAGTAAAAATGATTGTATATAAGTCAAAGCTCGTTTTTTAAAATGCGATTTTGACCACTTTATACGTAATAGTGAGCAGTCTGAAAATCATTAAGTTTCTTTCTATAGAGAATCAGATCGTCTCTTTGAGCACTCTGAGAACTAGACAGCATTAATCGATACAACAACTAAAATGAGTTTCCAAAAAAAAAAATTATGAGCCGCACCAATAGTCACTGCGCGCATAAATTTTTATAAATAGTTGCCGTTTTGGCTGCAGACGCTTCTTTTTTTTTATCTTCTTCTCGAATCCTCGTTACGGTTGTCTCGCTCCAACTCTCAAAAGTCCGCGCGAACAATGTATATAAAAGTCACTCGGAAACGCTTTACATTAAAGGCCATTATTTTTTCGTAGGGCACATAATTGCACTGCGAGCAGCAAACACCAAACTCGAATAACTTTCCGCCTCGCTCGTTTTATTGATAAAGAAAGTTTTCTCGACTCCGAAGACTCTTGGTCGAAACAACCTATTAGTAAATTCTTACGAAGCTCTTTCCGAGCTCTCTCGCTCCCTCCCCCACCGCGGGGGAAAAAAAGCTCGCGTTTCCAAAAGTTCGTGAAAAAAAAGCTCACGCGCATCAAGCGGGTAATATATTTATGCGTCTCTCTCTTGGAACGTGCGCTCGAATCACGCAATATATTCATTTTATTTAAGTTTCATACCGCTCGCGATGAGCAATGTATTATCCTCCTCTTGGCTCGAGCTACAGTACGTACCAAACGTTAGAGATGCTGCTCGTTGAGCCGGCCGGGGAGTATATTAATCATTCGTCTGTTTAAAAAGCCATTATACGCGTGCTGCATAAGGATTTTCGCCGCGTGTCTATATACAACGCGTTCGTATGTATACATTACGTAACTCTCAAAAATCACGATCGGGTATAGCTTTACCGTTATCTTCGGCGATTCGATTCGTATAGGTGTATATACTTTTATAACGGAAGACAAAAGTAACGTTACACCCGCGTGTATATACACGAGCACGCGCGAGAATCCCTATCTTCGTTGCGTTGGACGCACGTACACACGTATTACGTATTACATAATGTAGCTGAAAAATTCTCAAGACTCTTCATAAACGACGCGTAACGAGCATCGACTCGACGCGATAGTACACGCGCTCTGATTAAGAGTTAGAGTTAGGAAGAGGGAGAGCTCTACGAATAAGAAAGAAAAGAAAGGAAAAAAAGTCCTCGTAATAACGAAGCGAGCTCTTATGTACTATAATGTATCATCGATAAATTCGCAGGAAGCTAGCTCGTTATTGTCGTCGTTGAAAGAGAGAGAGAGCAGCGCGCGTGTTAACTTGCGCGACGCACAGCTTACACACAACACCGGACGTCGGAGGTTGTGCTGCCGCTGCCGCTGCTATGAATCGTTACGTAAAGGTCGCTCAACCCGACGACGGCGGCGGTGGCGGCGGCAACGGCACAGCCGACGACGACCAAGTGTGTGTCTTGTTGCTTATATATGTATACTAGGGGGGCTCCGCCCCCCTGCTCGCTCCGCTCGCCAACCCCCCGATTAAGTTTAATACTCAAATAAAAAAAATAATGATAT
>CACVKI010143835.1:0-41511 GCA_902732785.1 Trichogramma evanescens | reverse complement strand
CTTCAGAAACGTCTTCAGAATTTTGCATTAATCTATTTTGATGCTCTAGATTGAGCTAGGAGGCTTCAATCGGAAACTTGAAACAGTCAAATTTTGTGAAAATTTGACAAGGAATTCAAAAAAAATATTTTCAAATTTTTTTACTGGAACCATCGGGTTCTAGGAACCGTTTTTTGTTAAAAATTGCATTTTTCGACTCTATAAACTATCGCCTTCAATTTAAAAATCTGAAAAAATTTGAGGTTATGCTTTTTAATGAAAAAAAACGAGAAAAAAATTTTTCCAGATTTTTCAAGGCCCTGTATCGCCCTAAAAAAATTATTTTCGTCAAAAAAAGGGGTTTTTGGCTTCTAAAGGTGCGTTCACATCTCTGAAAAAATTTGAAAAAATTTGAGGTTACTTTTTTTAATGAAATAAAAAAGTGAAAAAATTTTCAAAAAGGTTATTGCATCCTAACGCCGTCTATGAATTTTCAAAATTTTCAATGATTTTTTCTGAAGGCCTGAAGTACTCAAAAATTCTGAAAAAATTCAAAGTTGTTTGAATGGTTGAAAAGTATTTTTGTGAATTTTTTCAGATTTTTTAATTGCTTCAGGCCTTCAGAAAAAATATAGATAGAAAATGGACGTTGATACCGGAAGTGGGGGGTAGGAGAGGGGAGGGGGTCCAAAATTTTGGTTTTGGCACTTTTTTATCATGTACTATAACATACCAAAAGCGCGTCAAGATCGATAACATACGTGCGGACGAAGATTTAAAAAAGTATTATTTTGACCCATATATATTGTAAGCGCCATCCGCGTGATGAGGATGGATTTAGCATTTTTATTGCGTTAGTTTAGTGAAGAGTACTTTACGATAAAAGGCACTTTTTTGCTCGTAATCGGCATCCTTTTTCGCCCAAAAAAGAGTCCTTGGAATACAGGGAAAGAGGACGAGATCGTATAGGATCGAAAGTGCAACCTGCAAGCGCACACAATTGCGCGTGGAAATGCGGTAATGCGCGCAGGCACTTTAAGTTATTAAGGCATAAGCGCGCGGCAAATCGTTCAAAAAGACGAATACAGCGCGAGGAAAAAAAAACCAGCTCGAATGCAAATATTTGTATACTTTCTTCCTTGGAGCGCGCATATAATATAATAAA
Organism: Trichogramma evanescens; assembly: GCA_902732785.1. NCBI lineage: Eukaryota > Metazoa > Arthropoda > Insecta > Hymenoptera > Trichogrammatidae > Trichogramma > Trichogramma evanescens. The sequence goes on along the minus strand of CACVKI010143835.1, from coordinate 40,367 downwards.
TCAGGGTCGCACATCGGAGCAATTTCCAAAAGTTACGTATATGTTAAAAACTGCTGTGCGACTCTCGGTAGAAGCACACGAGAGAGTATGCTGCACTCACGTAATTGTGCAGAAAGCATCGAGTCGTCGTCGTCGTTGCATAGTCTCGATATGTGTATATATTTGTGAGAGGGAAGAATCGACTGCAAAAGCAAATAGTCCTTTCATGTCGTCGGCACTGTATACACACACCGACACACATGGACGTATATTACATGTATTTACTCGCTTGCTCGAATACCGGGCCATTTCGGCGTCGCGCATGCATTCGTCTGCGTCGACCTAAATGCGAGGGCGAATGCCAACATCGACTGGGTGAGCGAGAGAGGTTGCGATCGCATGTGCATACATACACAAGCTGTAGTCGATTCCGATCGCACATATATATACGTTTAAGAGTCCCAATAGTGGAAATTGAAGGTGTATATTAAGAGTACGAATATATTGTTATTTGAGAGTGAAATAACTTAAAAAAGTATATATTTTTGATCTAACATGATATTTGATAAAAGTATTCACAGTTTGAAAGATGCATTCAACCAAAAAAATCAAATTAAATTTATTTCAAGTCACCGATAAAAATTTAAAATTGTTAAAGAAGATTCATAGATCCTCCTCCTTTATTTCTAAAGTACAGTTCTTTGCCTAAGAAAAAGATAATGCAAAACAAACAATTCTTCACTGTGAACTTGATCTACATTTGACCGAAATCGTTAATGTTCGAGGATTATCAAATAATCAACACGTCTATCTCTTGCGCTCAGTTTAGTATTTTTTTCTACATTCTGTAAATATAGATAGTCAAAATTTTAGATCGTCTTGAATATGTATTTGACATGGTTAATAGAAGTACCTAGTAAAATACCTTTGGTATTTTGAATGGATAGTAGTTTGTCAAACTTTCCGATGATTTCAAACTGCTTCATTAATGGCACTACTTACATAATCTTACAGTATGAAATTCCTTTCTTTAATCTCCTTGTTTTCATTACTGTCTCATTTTCTGTAAAAATCTCACGTGATCAGCAGGCGCTTTTTCGCTCATTCCACGTGATTCTATTAGCAACAATAGAAAGTTTTCATTGAAAAAACAAATACAAACTTTTTCTGACGTCTTTCGAGAGATATTTCTCCATAAAAGCGTCTTTAATTTTTTTGCAATGGCTTACATTTGATCAAAGGGCGGCTCTATTTAAAGTAAAAAAATCTCTGTATTTTCTCAGAATCAACTTGAATTCTATCATTTTTTTTACCTGTTGCTAGCGAGTTGAAGGCAGGAATACTTTTTCTATAGAAATAGAGAAATTGCGGCGAGAGGGTTTCATTGGTAAGTGCTTTTGTGCATCAGAAAATTTTTTTAAGAGGTCATTGAACTCATGAAACTAAACATTGTATGCTCGACATTGTTAACAATTATAGAGTCAGTATGTTGGTAATATATTAAATTATATAGTTTATATAATTATTTTGAATCATAATTATAAAGTTCCTGCTGGCCTTCTTAGGAAGGAGAAATAGAGAGAAAAAGAAAAAAAATCTAGATAGTTTGAAATGGTGGTGTAACGAGCCCGGATACAGGGCTGAACATACTAATGCGGAGGGAAAGGTACTCAATGGACAGATATTGGATGAACGCAAAAGATAGGTTTATTCGTTGCTTAATCGTGGCAGATTGCAATGGCTGGTTACAGTGGCCTCAGGTTGCACGGCGATCGCTACTTGGATTACTCCTTCGCACACTCAGCCCACACAGTTCTTACACGATGTTCATTTACTCTGTCCTCGCCCGGTAACTCACTGTTGCACACACTACCCACTCGTACACTTGTTACACGCTTGCACAGGGGTACACTCGCACTCGTCCCCTAACTACTTGGACTCCGACTCAAAAGGACTGACTCGCGCCCCGTAACGAACCGCACAAAATTGGTAAAACGAAAGAGAGCGAGCACGAGTTACCCCGTGCTTGTATACCCCGGTGTACTCTTTTTCGAAATTTTTGCCCTCAATAATATAAGAATTTATTATTCCCCATGACATTTACGCGAATCCACGGTATATCCAATTGCGGGCAGCGCATAACGTCGGACAATTTCGATTATTATCGAACACGCATAAACGCGCGTTTTCTTCTATTCGCAATTTTCTATTTTTCTAGAGATACTCTTTAATTTAGCTGGGGCTAAGACATGCTATTGACGTCGACCCGTGTAGATGCGCTATCGCAAGTGTGCGACACATGTTTTCGGGTATTTTGCGCTACTTCGAATAGGCCGAGCCCGTAATATCGGACGATTTCGATATTTTACCTCGATAACACGCGAACGCGTAGGTTCGCGTTATCATTACGCTGAACGGATCCGCAATTTGACTCGAAGTCTAGCTAGTTTCGTTTGTCTTTATCTGATCTTCGTTAGTTTCTATAAAATCGCGGGTATTGAACTATTTTTTACATTCGCGCTTCATACCTCGTAGCCGTGCTACGCAGCACATCTTACAAGTTCTGTGCAACCCGTACTCCGCCAGCATAATAATTAATGTAAGTATAAGATTCGATACAATATTTCTTTTATCAACAAGGTAAAATTATATAATTTTATTATTTAACCGTTATGTTTTCCCCTTTGCAGTGGCCTCAGTGAAACGCTGGATGACTAAAAAAAATTTTAGTCCTAGTTTTTCAACAATTGATCATGTCATAATAAATGTATGCAATGAATATTATCAAGATAACTTCGAGTAACCTGAAAAATAAAAATTTTTTTTAGAAAACATCATGGTTAAAATAATGTAATATACGTATAGTAGTTTTATTGAAATAATGTTATTTTTCTCCACTTGAAATTTAATGTAATTTATTTAAAAAAAAGGTCTTCAAAGTTAATCCAATTTGTATTGACCTACTGCCGTCATTTATTTGAAAAATAATAGACAAACAACTTTCTTCTTTGGCATTAAAGATGTTTTGATCATCTTAAGAGATCATTGAACTTAAAAATTAGAAAACGAATGAAGTCTAATAGTTCTGACGCACGTGCGCGGGGACCTTCAAACATACACTTTCTCAACAACAACAAAAAAATCAAGAAAAGTGACATGTCGAATTCAAAATATTCTGTAGGACGACAAATGGGTCAGCGGGTCTCTATTATAAAAGTAAACACGCACTCGATATACCGGGAATAAAATCTATAATCTGACACCTCGATGAAGTTACCGAAAATCGATACTGAACCTTGCATTGGTTTCCTGTTTGTTCATTCGTTGTGTTATTTTTTTCCCCCCGCCAACGTAAACACACGTGCAGTGTATTAGTATCTAAGACGCCGACGTCGAGAGAAAAAGTGTGAACGAATGCGTATATACATTCGGTCTAGCGATTTCTCTGCTCGCTCCAAATACTGCAGCTGCGCATAGTAATACACACACAGGTCCACGTACGCATATAATATAATCCTCTTTTAAAGATATACAGTAGGAAATTGTCGAGAGGCGCCTATAACAACGTGTGCGCGTATATGTTTTTATGTATGTTCCCGCATAGCTCGAGAGAAAACGTATTATATATCCTGACAACGCGCACGTCATGTCTGTAGGAAGCCAGGACGAAGGAGAGAAAGAAAAAGGAGAAGCGGCGAGTATAGTACTCTCGCGTGCGCTTAGTATATAGGAATTAGCAACGAGGGAACGCCGCCGTCGACTGCACCGCACGATCTGCACACGCGTTCGAAGTGCAGCATGCAGCACACCAGCAGCAGCAGCAGCTGCAGCACGTATCGGTCGTTGAACTCGCTCGCGAGTAAAAGAGAGAGAGAGAGAGAGAGAGACACGATCGCCGCTGCAGTTACGCGAGGCGCGCGCGCGAAAAACCCTCTCTTCCTTGCCTCTCGCTCGCTCTGTTGCAGCAGCTGCAGCAACGACGATCCTCATGCGTGCCACCGACGCGGAGTAGAGTGTGTGCATGGTTATACTATATACACAGTGCAAAAATGAGCCGTGCCGCACACGAGCGTCTATTGCGCCGCGCGCGCGCACACTATATATGTATACAGCTCGCGCGGCACGGCTTTCATTGGCGCTCGCGCTGCGGCTGCTAATCTCTTCGCTCGAAGGGAAAATCGTGCCAGTGGGTCAGCAGGCACACGTAGTATGTGTATATATACAGTCACTGTACTGGCAGCAGCTCGAGCCGCGGAGCCGCGAGTCGACGCTCTGTTCCCCGTACACCATGTGTATATATAGCTATATACAGGTATACCTGTTTAAAAATATATATACGTGCCGATTGCCGAGCGAGCGAACTGCACAAAACGACGACGACCGCCTGCCGCTCGGTACATACGTACGTACTCTCGTACTCGTGTACGTGTTAATGCTATATATAAGCACACACGTGTCGCGCTGGCTCGTGTGCTGTGTGCACTATTCCTCGTACCTATTTATAGATACCTTCCACCTCTATGCTATTTCACGCGAATAAATAGGTTTGCAAGCTGTCTATGCACTTTCTTACTCATGCGATCTCTCTCTCTCTCTCTCTCTCTTGAATGCAGCAGGGAATCTGTTTTTCCGTTTCGTACTTCCCATTCAGCTGTTGTGTTCGGCGATTTGCATACTATACCTATGCATCTGTATCACGATTCATTCGACCTAGACTCGCACGCGCGCGCGTGTGGAAAATCATCGTTAGAGTATTCGAGATATGTCCTTGAAACTGAGCCACGAAAATTTCGCCTCGTCAGCCTATAATGTGCAACAAACAAGCTCTGGCGAACGTTCCTATCGTCACGTACATCCAATAGTTCATGTAGTTCTTATTGTGCGCCGCCGGCTCGATGAGTTTTTTTCGGCTGCTCCCGTGGCGGCCTATGCGTGTAGAGCTGTTCAAGTCGTTCTATTGGAAATGGCTGCATTGCCAGCCGAAAGCCATATTAGCTTAGAGGCACGATGACCCGTGCGACGCATGTTTTTTTTTTTGACACCACGCACATGTGCCTCGGGCGCTTGTGGCGGCGGCTGCGGCGGTGGAGGCGTCAGCGACCGCGCGCCGAATCATCATCGCGCCTGCATGAGGCCGAATTGGAGCTTATCGCGAATAAACACGCGTGTGCATCGTCGTCGACAAAGAGAGAACTTTATTCGAGCGGTGCTGTCGATAAAAAATTGAGGGCTTAATTTAAGAATCGGTCGGCCCGCCGCCACCGCTGCGTGTGTGTGTATTATAGAGGCGCAGCCGCACGCGCGCGGCGTAGTAGTAAGGTCTGCTTCTGGTCAGACGCGTGTGTGTCGATAATGTAAAAAAAAATGTTCTCGTTTTTTTTTTATCGAGCTCGTCGCGCAAGTGATTTGACGTACCGTTAAGCTTTATCAATTGTGTTTATTGGCTACTCGGACATTCCGAAGTATATGATATTTTTTCCTCAATGCATTTGCAATAAATAATTCAGACGTGATGAAAATGATGCATTGTTATGATTTTTTTTTGAGTTTATTGTAATTATCGGATTTTGTAATTTCTGTTTTTGAATAAAAATTATAACAAGTATTAAATCACTACATAATTTATTTATTACTTTTAATTACTCGTAAAATGAGTATAATAAAAAAAGAGGGAAATATAAAATCGATCGATTTTTTGGATATAATAAAATCAGTAGTAAAGAGTACGATCAATTCAATTGAACAAAGAGTTTTTGACAAATAAATGGCAATACGAGTTGCAATTTATCGTTCGTTGCATCCGAGAAGCAATGATCGCGATCTACTTTCAACAATTGATAAAAAAGATCGTCGAATTTTTTAACAATACGTATTGATTTGATAAGCAACGTGACGATGTACGATAAGCGAGCCAAAAATTTGAAGAATGAAATTGTTCGCGGCTATAGATGCATCGTCGATTATATTATTAAGGTAACGTCACATGCAGCGACTCGCGCATCTTCGTGAGTATATAGCGCATTGCAATTTATGCGGCGGAGCTTTATCTCTCGATTTTCTCTCACGTGTCGCGAAAGAGTCAGAAACTTGTTTTTGAGGAATTGAATTTTCTTTTTATTTATTGTTTTTTGCATTCAATAATCTTTAAAAACATTGAATCGAATTTCACGATTCACAGTTCATCGGCCTGAAAATTTACAATACCGAGACAGACGAGAGAGAATACGATAAGAGAAAGAGCTGCAGCCAAAATTTGGAATATCTATAAGGCCGGGGCACATGTATTATTTAAAAAAACTGTTACGTATAGAGAGCGGCATCGCACGCGATTTTCATACAAAGAGCGTATGCGACGACGAGTATAATATAGTTGACACGCGCAGGGTAATCGATACACGATGCATTGTCAAATTCGAATGTCACGTTGCACGAGGCGCGCGTAAAAAAACAGGCGAATCACGAGGACTTATCATTCATGCATGCGTTCGTTCGTTTGTTCGTAAAAAAAAAACACACACGAGAGCAAAAGAGACAACGACGACGTTTTGCCGCGCGTGTGCGCTCTTGTCCGAACTCACAGGAGATAAAATAAAAATTACTCGAAGAATATGAAGAAAGTGGCTCGAGCGAGAGAGCGAATACTGTTGCACACGCATGGTTTTGACTGCATCATATGCTTTGATCTCCATGCAAAAAAAAAAGAAAAATCCAAAAATCAAAGTATAGGTATGTAAAAGTGCTGCACCCGCCGCCGCCTCGATCGAGGCACACATTATAAAATGACGACATATCGCAAACTGCACTCACGCGCTTCGTGAACGCTAAACGAGTATTTCACGTGTAATTTATTTGTTTTTGCCTCTTTTTTCTTTTATGGGCCTTTTCGTGTCACCGCAGTATGACACTTCTTGTTCTTCGTTCCTTTTTGCTGTTGTCGTTCGCGTTTTCTTGCTTTCTTAGTTTTTATTATTTCGCTCTGCGCGCAGCTCGATTTTGGGATGAAAATAGTGTCAAGGTTAACGAGGCGCGGATCGCGATGCATGATAATGCAAAAACAGGAGCTACAGTCAGTATATGCATTTTTTCGGTGTGTGTGTGTGTGTGAATATAATCAAAGATCCCCCATGCGCGCGCGCCAGAGTGGGTATTTACGAAAATATAAATACGTAATCGCATTAGCGCGAGCATATATTCGTCCTGCGTGATACACGATCGGAGTATTTGAAAATATAATCGAGCTCTCGTCTCACGCGCTGCAATAATAGATGTCGTCAAGAGTGCCGAGTCACCTATAATTGCATTATGATAAAAAGTCGTGTATCGCATTCCATTTGCGGTTTCGGCGGCGTTGTCGCTAATCTCTCTCCGCGCGAGATCATCTTTGTCTGATCGGGGGCCCGCTATACATAGAGAGAGAGAGAGAGAGAGAGAGACAGCCTATATTATAATATCGTGTAGACCCGCGGCAGTGAGATAAAATACCAAAGCCCGAGAGAAAGCATTCCTTTATTTTCCGGTTTATTCTACACCAGCGATTGTCAATCGTAACTCATTATACACGCGTGTACTTGTCAATACGTTGATTATTTGTTTTTTCACATGACGTTTACTCCGATTAATACGAGTGCAAGAAAGAAGTGAAAAAAAAGTACCCTCCTCGTGGCATTCGCGCGGCGACGAAAGACAATATCTCGCGTTTGTATATTGCACGGCGCGTTGTTGACGTTATATCTCTGTCTCTCTCGCTCTCCGATGATCGTCGTGTCGTATGGACAAAAAGAGCCAAGGATATCAAAATATTATTTTCGCTGCATGTACAGCTCTCGCTCGAGCCGATGATGATCGCGACTCGATAAACCGCGAGCAGAGCAACACAGTAGGTATGTGTCGCGATGCTGACAAATAACGATTCGGAGGGATTTCGTCATTGTAAGAGCATATGAATCGACTGCTGTCGAGTCAACGTCGTGTGCATCATGTTATATTGTGTACTCGGCCGCATGCCAGTAGAATTCCCCGATCAATTTTCGCGCGTATGCAAATAACACGTGTGCTGTGTGGAGCAGCAGCAGTGCAAGTACGAGATTAATATACGTAAGAAGACGTGTACGTGCCAACTTTTTGTGTATATGAAAAATATATAAAAGTGCGCGCGATGACAAAACGTCACGATATGCGCATACAAGCGAATTTCATGTAGTATCGACGAATGAGCAAACGACGAGACGCAATCGCGAAAACGATTTATGTGCGACGACGACGACGACGACGACGACGAGCCATGCGCCGCACAAAAGTCGACGCGATAAATAAAAATATTGTACGGCGTGATTCGTCGATTTAAAATTGTTCGAAAACTTATTTTTAGCTCCGAAAATTCTCCACGCGGAGATAATAGACAAATAAGAAACTTGTTTACTAATGTTATCTTATGGTTGATATTATAATATTTGACCCAAAATCGTAGATAATGCGCTTTTTAGCCAGACACGTATCGACTCGTTTTGTGGACCGATTTACGGGAAAATCGGTATGATACAGACGACATCTTTGACGAGCAGTGATATAACATAATAGGTATAATACACGAGCTCGTCAGATATTCAGGTAATCGATCATTCCTACAAACAGGGCCAATAATTTCGAGGGCCTATCCCACGGACAGCCAATATACAATACCGATCGCATATCTTACGCGCGCTATGTTTTCACGTTACAACGTAGCAGCAGCAGGCCAGCTGTACCCGATGCCCGGCCACGCGTTCTACTTTCCAATCACGCAATTGCGGACTGTACGTCAGCTTCTCTCTTTCTTTCTCTTTCGCGCACAAAGAGCGACGCACTGCACGACGGCGATTCGCGTTCTCCGCGGTGCGCGTGTGATCCTATATGTTCTAAGAGACGACTCGCCCCCGAGAGATGGCCGCCGATTTTCCCCGCGTACGTCCATCCGACGAGTACACGGAAGAAAGTGCCTGCAATCTGCGGTATCGTATAGGAAAAGATGCGCTTTCCGCGTGCACATACGTACATGCAGATACATATCTCGCGCGCGCGTCTTTCGCTCGAGCGGCCCCAGCTGCAACGACTTCATACTTATACGTGCGTGCGTAATATACGAGCCCGTGAACGTGTGTGTGTGTATATACGATTATTATACGAGCGGCGCGGCGAGATCGCGCGTCGAGGTTAGCGGCCGTGAAAGTAAGCTCCCTGCAAGTGGGTCGGACATTTTTTTTCAAAATATCGATGCGTCGCGATATACGTACGTACACACACACACACACACACACACACTGCTGAAGTTGTTGCGTGCGCCCACAATCGGCCTACATCCCGCGGCTGGGCCGCGCGCGAGGTCAGCGCCCTCTTCTTCTTCTTACGAGCTGCTGCAGGCTGCTACCGGCCCGCGAGCGAGATCGGCACTTTTCGCCGCGCTGCAACTTAGTTATCCTATACTGCATACATATATATATAAACACACGACTTTTACTCGCTATATAATAGATAGTGCACTGCATCGCGTGAATCGTGCCGTGAAAAGCTGTGTGTGTGTCTCTCTCTCCCCCAGTGCCGAGCGCGCGCGCGACTTTTCCAAAACACATTTTGATGACCGACAAACCGCATTAGAGACTTTTTTTGGCTATGCAGATTGTGTGCCGTATACCAGAGAGACGTTTCTCTTCCGAGAGACGATATCCGGACGCGCGAGAAGCCTGCGGCGAGAGCAGCGGCAGCTACTTTATGTACCAAGCGAAGCTTGTAAACTGCCTCTCGCGGAGATTTTTCCTCGTTGCTGCGGCAGCAGCAATAGCCTAGCCGAGACGCGACCGATCTATCGGATCCATGCTAATGGCCCATTGTTTTCGGTACATATATATAATAATAATGTATAAGTGCGCCAGGGCAGCATCGAATGCTAGACGACGACGACGACGACCCGCTTATAAGTAGGAAAAAGGCCTCTGCGCGACTATCGTTTCTTCGGCCTTTTACGTATTATATTGGGAACCGTTTCGCGCGAGAGTCTGTAAAAATGTCTTCTTGGCTTATATTATTATCGTCCGCGTATACGTATAGAGAAGCCCTTTTATAAGATATATACTCATATAGCCACGCGAATGGGATCGTTTCGTTTCGCGGCGGCTCTTTGGCACCATGCCGTATAACGTCTTTGAAATTGCCAGAGTCTGTGTTATATGGCTGTTATCTCGTCTATACGATGGATATGTACCGTATTATTATATGCTTTTAGGAAACGAACGAAGATTGCGAGGCGCGGCTTTTACAGACTCCGTCTCGAATATGCCGCATATCTTTTGTGTGTGTACTCCTTGCATATGCACATAATTTAATCATCGCTCGCTGCCTTGTTTGATGTGTCACTATATAATCAAAACAAACGATGAAGAAATAGATTGTAATTTTGAGAAATAAAAGAAAAATCTTTCTTTCACCTATACTTTTTTTGTGAGAAGTCTAGATGTTTGGCCAGTTAAATTTTTCCATTCAAATTTTATACTGTTCAGTGATAAGATCTTATTTCTAGTAACTATTTTCAAATTTTAATATCAACTGTTTACATTGACCGAATATCACTCTTAATTCTTGGTAGAAATGCTCAAAATTTTTTGGATGATTCTCGATCAACAAAAGCTATGACGGGGTTTCCAAACCCGTGCTTTGAATCATATAATAAGTATTTAATTTCCATTAGCAGGTTCATAGATATAGATACTCGCCATCTAGCGGTGGAGCATTAAATTATCTGTAGACTGCGATTGAAAACTGGTACACATTTTTTGAATTAGTTGAATATTTACTTTTAGGTTATTTAAAAAGCGCTCGATACTTTTAATATTATTATTATGAGGTTATTATTATTGTTGAGCATTTTTACCGGGGATATAGAAAAATGTTGAGATATTTGACTTAAAAATTCGGAAAATGAGCATGGGTTCTTGTGGGACTATTAACTAAAAAGACAGTAAATAAAATATAAGAAACCTAAAATAAAAAGTCCGCATAAACATTATTTATTATTATTACATTTCTTTGAGTACCTGTTAACGTGGAAAAATGTAGGATTATTCATTTCAAAAGAAAAAGAACTTCGATGAAAAGTTAATCTATAATTCGATGCCAAAAGTCAGTCAGAACTTTGGTATCGAATTAGCCCAGATCAATCGGAGATCTCCGCGGATACATATCGTATCTGTATACTGCTATTTTTCAAACCTAGGTTGGATTCGATCCAACGCAAGCCTCGTCCGCGTGTATGGCTTTCGTGACGCTCTGCGCATCTGAGCCATACACATGCGTACTTTTTTGTCAAAAAAATTGCATGCAAAACGAGTAACGTTATTCTGCATTCCAGGATTTTGAATTTACAATTTTTCTTTCTTCAGAAATGGAAAAATTTTTGAAAAAGCTCACGAGATAAATTGGCGATTTTCTGTCATAATTATTTAACAATTATTCAGCGCATTATAAATGATTTGGAAATTATGATTTAACTGTTTCAAAAAATTTAAACCAGTTTTCAATGGTCAAATCACTTAAAGCTTTTATTACTAGACGGCGAGTAGCTTTATCTGCAAATCCGCAAGTGGCAAAGTCAAAATAATTGTATAAGTCATAGAAGATTTTAAAAATGGACGAATCTGGTACATTTGTCGTCCTAGTGGAATCTGGTATCCATTATCCTTGTATGGTTCCACCGACACCTTTGTTGCATAATTCAGACTTATCTTTTTTTTTTACTTCCTCATGAGCTTTTGATGCGAAATCATCCAAATTGAAAATTAAACGAACATTTGATCATTCCGAAACTTATCGAGGTTACTGAACCATTGCCAGATCAGAAATTGTGAAAATTTGTCGGAGGCTAAAACTAAAAACCATATACGTTCGAACGTCAAAAGATGCCGAAAGCCGCGCGAGCATATAGAGACACTCACACGTAGTTTGCTTTATGTGCTATACGCGTGATACATCGGAGGCGAGCGCGCGCGTATACGAAAAAGAAGAGAGTTAAAAGAAAGTGCAATTCTTCTAGCTACTCCATACGATCGGGCAAACTCTCTCTCTTTTCCTCCTGTTTTTCTTTGCGGGGCTCTGTATACAGTATGTATACGTGTGTATTTATGTGCAACACAACTTGGCTCGCATTATAAGTGCCGCACTGTGCACGTGCAGCAGCAGCAGCAGCAGCAGCAAAGCGAGTTTTGCCGCGCAGCTATATAAAGGAAGTAGTACAGAGATCATCCGAGATGCTCTCGTTCTCTTAGCTTTTCCTTCGACCGACTTGACTCACTTTTCCTTCTTTTCTTTGGCCGTTCTCTCTCTATATACGTATATGAACTTGCGCTGCAGCTACTACTACGCACTTACTTATATTCTGCAGGTAAGAAACGAAAGAGAAGCAGCAGTAGCAGCAGCGCAGGATTCATGACGCGCGCGCGCGCGGGAGAAAACGCGAAGCGTGGCGCGTGTCACTCGTACCACTACGTGTGCATTATATACATCGTGCGGCGAGCGCCGTGGGATTAGAAAACGAGATTTCATAATAATTGAACGAGGGAAAAAGTCTTGGCTTCCCCCTGATTTTCTTCGCTTTGCTTCGTTAACTCGCGCGCATTTCTAGGTGCACGCGTGGAATTCCTGAAAAAAAAAACAGCCTCTGTTTAGAGCCTGATCTTATTCCTTCTACTACGGTATTACATGCGCCAAAAAGTGAGCCGCTATTTACGAAAAATCTTTGAATCGTCCCGCATGCATCGAATCGTGTTTATCGATAATATTGAACTCGAACGCCGCTGCATACAATTTCGAAGCTGAAAAAACAATTCGTATATTGATTGCATTGTGACGTCGCCCGCGCGCAAATATATTGTTTCACCTGAGGCGCTCTGCCGGGCTCGTAAAACCAACTGCAACTATACTCGCGACGCGCATAAAATATAAGCGCCGAGAGAGACAATAGCTGCAGAGATGCAGCGAAAAATTTCGTTCGTTCGACGACGAGAGAGAGAGACGGGGTCAATGGACTTACTACTGGTGGTGCTATATAGCTCTCCGACGCGCTCTCATTGCGCCGCGCAGCTTATAATACTATAATACACAAGCCTTTGGCTCGCGCGTCAGATGATTTTCCAAATATAGGCCGAAAAAAGCGCAAGTAACACTCGCCAGAGAGCGAGAGAGAGAGAGAGAGAGAGAGACGGAGAAAAGAGAAAATCTTATTAAACTAGTCTCCGATGTGTATACTGCTATATATACATCAAACTGCCGCGAAGCGAGTCCGAGATATCGAGCTCTTCTCTCGCGCGCCGAGCTGATACTTCTGACCTACAAATAGACTCTTTCTTTGATCTTCTTTCGTTCGGCGTATAGATACATATATACCTCTACAGTGTTTACAAATAAAAATTTTCGAGAAAACTTATCATTTTTGCCCCGTTCGTGACCGTGTTTCGCGCGAAAAGAGAGAAAAACGATCGCGTGTATTTTCTAACTCGTTCGCGCGAATGTTTTTCATTGTCAATCAGAAATAGAGAGAGAGAGAGAGAAAATGTCTTGTACATTACACATCGGACACCTTCCGAATATTTTTAAGGAAACGTCTGGTACATTTGCACAAGTTAATCAAACATGAACTCGGAGATTTATCTGATTAACATAATTTGATTGTAGTCTCATTCAATAACCCGATCGGAAATCAAATTTGTTCATTCAGTCATTCGGAAAATGAGAGCGAGACGGGTATAGGTGGAGTACGTGGCGGGAGACAATACAACCGGGGAGCACACTCACGCGAAGTTAATTAATTATAAACGACGAAAAGTGACGAAGAAAAACATTTGTTTGACCTTCCTGGAGCGCAGGGAAATTGAATGCATTATTCGCGCGCACACGGCGCTCGGTACCAAAATTCAACCTCGTTTCTCTCTCTCTCTCTCTCTCTTTCTCTCTTTCTCTTTTGCTATTGCTGCTGCTGCTCTCGCCAAGAGATCGTATCTTATCGTATAGTTCAAGACCCGTTCATTAGAGCCATTTATCGCGGTGTACGCGCGTGTGCATGTTTATATCTCTATACGCCTCGAGCGTTATTCTAAACGCAGCGCCGCGCTCAAGTTCAAGAGCACATCTCTTACGAGATTCTGCACACGCAAGCGTGTGTCCGATTCGAATCTTCCTCGCGTATAAATACAGCTTATCTTATTTCGGCGAATCTTTTGTTACACCCGCGGGAGTATAAGCAGCAGCATCCACGTTGTCCATCGAGGCATTTCTAGAATAAACTCATTCCTTTGATGAAAAGGAAAAAGTTTCTGAAAGCTGCTGCCGCTGCTGCCTGCTGATGGCCCCATTAAGTGCTGTGTGCATTATATATGCGCGTAGTTTTCACACGATGAGTTCGTTGACCGACGCTTTCTTATACATACCTTTTTGAGATCGTATCATTTCATTTTCTGTTTTTCTATAACTGCCTCGCAGATGCATACACAGAAACGGCTAGAAGAGTCTTAGTTTTTGTTTGCATGTTTGTTTCGAGATTAAATGTGCTGTATCTGTAAAAATACAGTGACGATAGGGATAAGAGAAAAACTTCCTTTTTTTTCATCATCTCTTTTCTCGTGTACGTCATTCTGTTATTCAATAACTCCGTAATGAAGCGCCTACTTGTAATAGATCCCAACATTTTAAATATAACATGATGCAATGCGCAGCGCAAAATGGAAATATCTCTAAATCTTATTAGATAAAAAACGTGATTTGTTGTTAGTTAATTTTTTTTCAGCTCGTCGTTCATTTATTTTTACCTCATTTCGTCTTCTTTATTTACAGTTTTTTTGCGGTTATTTTTAGTTTTTACGATTTTTCCTCGTCACACGCACACTTTTTCCTTTTCTCTTAGACCAGACAGTCCTCGTGAGCGCTGCAAGGCAGCGCGTACTTCCTCATGCAGCAGGGAACGAAGTCGGGCCCGTACTTCACCTTCTGGTGGATGATTATGTCCTTGGGCGAGGATATCGGGCACTTTTCCTTCGGCGGTGGACACGGAGTCGGACATTTTTTCGGTCTAGGTGGCTCGCACGCGTCGCACAGAATCGTGCACGGACTTGCGTAGCAGAGAGCGTACGACATGTTTGTTGTTTCCTTTGACGAAGAGAAAAAAAAATATTTGCGTTGAAATTAATTCGAGAAAATATTATCTTATTTGTAAAAGTCTATGCTATACTCGGATGATTATTGAGCTCGCATTTTTTCTGATTTATCGTTGAGAAAATATGTGAAGAGGTTACATATATATGATTATTCAACAGCGCCAAGTCAAACGGCAATTAACGTCTGTCGATGCGCGAGAGAGTACACGGTAAAAAAAAATTGTACAAAGGTTAACAAACACGTGACTTATTTTTGAATGTGAACGTCGTATACTTACTTTTTTGACGAATGGTGTAAACGACTTTTTGGGTAAACTTGTGTATAATTTTTTCAGCGAAAAGTTAATTTTGATTCAACGTGACAGAAAAAGTTTCGAGGCCAGAACGATAAAATTTTTATAACCTGAATTGAACCCTGCGCCGTATAAATTAATTATAACATGAGCGAACTGCAGAACGAGTTCCGTTTGCTGCAGTCGCGTCTTTTGTTTCTCCTCGCGGCAGCGGCGGCGGCGGCGCACACGCAATATGTATAATATATCGTTCACCCTCTGTACGTGCGGTACAATGTTATTGAAATATACATAGCAAGAAAAACGCGAGTCAAGAAGATATTAATGTGTAATAATCGGGGAAAAGTACTTGCGCTCACTTTATTTCTGAATGATTAAATAAAGCGACTCGATTTTCTCTCTTCAACTGCTGCTGCTGCTCATTTGTGCAAGAGAAGCTCAAATATTTATTTTGCGCATCGTAAGTAATTGTTCTCATATATGTGAGTGTGTGCATTTGACACGTAATATTAACGATAACTCCGTTCATAACGAGGAAGGAAACAATAAAAAAATAAATATATATAGCGCGCGAACGTAACGATCGTGGTAGGCACACAACACTGTCTAGTAATAGATAAATAAAACAATAATAATCCGAGTCGTCGTGAACATAACATTCGCCACGTGCCAGTCGCGGGGCTATTGTAACCGAGAGTTAATTCGATATAATGAGCCGAGTGAGAGACTTTATATTTCGCTTTTTTTTGCAGATAAAAGGCCTGGAAATAGCTCGTTTCTCACTTTTTCTCGGTGCACAGCACAGGCTATGTCGCTCGATAACGAGAGCCGCAGCGTATATAGCAGTCGGCAAGAAACAAACAATTTCATCCTCCCCAAGCTAATAATCTATTTGTACGTTTTCAAGTATACAAAAATATACGTTTGCAAGTTCACAGTTACAAATAGAGAAAATTCAGTGTGCAAGTTCACAGTGAAATCGCTTCGAACTTCGGAGTCTGTGTACGTCATGCGATATAGAAGAACGACGTGCTGCGAGACACAGTCGTACACCGATAATCGACCGATTCTTCTCGAAACTTGATCTTGAACGAATGCTGCATTATCTTCGTTTTTGAGTTTGCTCGAGCAGTCTCGAAGTGAAAATATCGCTGTAGAAAACTAGAATTTTCTTTGAGCTGGCATCGAGGTGAATGGCCGGAGAGAATCGAGGCGCTTAATTTTGTGAAAACAACCAACATTTTTCAAATCTTTATAAGTAGGAGAGAAGCGACGGAGAGTCCCAAAACACCGTGAAAGTTTTTTACGAGTTCTAATTTTAGACAATTTTCTAATTTTTTTAACATTTAGATGTGGAACAATCAATCAGAGAAAAATATGCTTTCTCATGCTGTCTTTTTAGCTTTGGGAAAAATATTTGAGTTCGCAATTTAATTGCAGTGGTTACTTTCTTGAACTTCCAAAAAATTCCCTACTTTACATGCTCATTCGGCCTTGGCCTTCATTCGAGGCTTACTCATCTGTTTGACTGTACCATCGAGCACTTGTTAAAATTTGTATTAGAGAATTTGACCGAGTTACGTCATGAAATGCCTAATCTAACATTAACGTAGAATCAACGTAAAATTAACGTCGAATTGACTTATTAAAAGTGATTATACGGTGTAAACTAGATTGATTATTCTACATTACAGTTCATGAAAATGAATAAAAATCGTATTATGATGCTCATTATTTTATCGTAACGTTCAAGATAAGTTACGATGATTAGAAGAATGACTTTGAAAAAAATGTCATAATAACTATAGCTTTAATATGATTTTATAAAAACTTACGAAAAACGATCTTCATTTTCATATATTAGATCTCTGTCATACATTAAGTCTCAGCACAAGTATCATCTCAATAGGAAAAACATCTTTAGTCGGATGTTAAAAAGAAAGGACTGAGACACATTTTTGCCGCTCAAGTTTAGTATGGTGTAGATGGTTCTAGTGTTTGTACAGCGAAATAAAGTTATGAATAAATAATTTTGAATTGATTTTTTTTATCATATTCTTTATTTTGCGACAATTTTGCAACGAATTTGATGCAACCATACATCTAAGCTATCGCGATAAAATAATGTTGCTGAACCGATCATCTAGTGAATTCTAGTCCCTTGAATTTATATATACTTTGAATTTAATTTATATATTTGGTAAATGAATAAAATTATAAATAAATAAGTTGTAATTAACTTAAAATCTTCTTACATAAAATCTTCTTTAATAATAATTAAGAATATTAATGTAGTTATAATAGCCAATTTTTAAAAAGAAAACATTTCTGTGGATTATTTGGACAAACAGTACAATTAATTAAACATTATTTTGCTCTTCGCAGTTCTATGAATCATTACGAGTTGTGGTCTTGAAGTGCATATTCCAAAGGCCTTAATTATTTTGTATAAAACTTTAAACTAAAAATATTATCTGTGAGACTATTTTTCGGTTCTTTTACTATAATGAGCAATGTTTATGAGTCTGTTTTTACCAGGAAATGAGTTGGCATGAATCGGAGACAAGAGTTGTTATGAATTGTGTTGAAAAATAAGTAGGTGCAATCAACAAGTGACACAATATTTAATGGCAAAAAATGCGGAAAAATAGTGGCAAATTTGCCATTTCTTGATTAAATTAATGCATTAATGCATTAATCAAACAATTATGCGGGCTTTAAAGGCATCACTCATATTTTTAATCTTTGATTAATGCAGTGAGAAATTAATGTTTAAATTTTAAGGGGGCGCAAAAAAGGAAATGATAAATTTGGAATCTTGTATTGACAAATATGAGTTTCTGAGTCAAGTTCATGTTGCATATTTAGCACGTGAGATAAGTACAAAAATAAATTCGAATGCATGTTTTGATACTATGTTTAATTTTTGTTTCTCATGCTCTACCCTAGACAGAAATTCAATCTAAAATTAGTTTTAGAATAAAAATATATGATAATGCTGTTGTTAAATTAAAATTTTTGCATTTTAATATAAGGGAATATAAAAATTAGTAAACTAGTTTTTCGTTTGTTGTTATAAAATATAAAATAATTGTTTTGAAATAAAAGTTTCATAGATGTTTGGTTCTAAAATAATCAAAGTCTATCACGTTCTGATCATGACATTATCACGATACAAAATTCCACCTAATAACTAATCACGGTATCTGAAATTTAGGAATTTGTGCCCAAGGCCTCGTCTTATCTTCTATACACCGTCTAAAATTCATAATGATCGAAATGCACCTCCGTCTTGAAATAAATTCCTGACACACAAGTTTATCGTCTCTTTTGCACTCATCTCTCGAAAATTACATGTGATTTATTTGCAATTGAACGTGTGCAAGAGATTAACAAAAAAAAACCGACCATCCGCGATTGCATGGCGTCGTTTCGTACAAAAGCACAAAAATTTTCCATCTTTTTCAAAACACGTGCGACAGACGATAATGTTGTCAGATCACGTTTCGTAGTTAAAAAATCACATGCGCTTCTTTGTGCGATGGTGCGCATTTCCGAGACGTCTGCGTGTCTTCTTCTCGCTGGTGAGTACAGCGAAGAGTAGTTTCGTATTAGCGACGTTTTCTCCTTACACGTTGCAATTGCCAATTGCTTGCATCTCTATCCGCTTCGAATGAATCGTCGGCAAAACGCGCGCGTGGGTTGTTATTCTGTTGCTGCGTGTACCAAACGATACTCAATCGTTCGATTTTTATATGCACCCATGAAAAAAAAAAAATTGGCGCGTCAAATGAGCGACGCCAGTCAGAGATTATATATACTTATTAATAACGATCGAGAACTTTTGTCGAGATTCGGATTCTCAAAGTCGAAAAAAAGACTTGAGCAATGCCTACTGCTACACTTGTGCGAGTGACGTCGTCGCGTTGTCGTCGTCGCGGGTTCACAAAAATTTTAATACAGCATCGCGGAGATGTAAATATTTTGCACCAGACGTGCAAAGAAATATTGTTTTTTTTTTTAATTATTACGGCGAAAAAGGTAAAATTTCGCCACTTTATCGTTACGATGGACATAAATCAATTGCAAAAAAAAAGACGACGAAGAAGGAAAAAAAGAGTTTAAACGTCACCGCGACACGGTGCGGATTGTTTGTGTATATATCATGTTTATATGTAACTCGAAAGAGAAACTTTGGGGTCCGCGCGCGGGACCAGTCTAGTCGTTGTCGTTGTCGTTGTCGCCGCGAACACGAATCGCGAGTACTTTTACGCGCGCCGAAATTCTGACTTCACGTTTTTAATATCTCGTCGTCGTCGTCGTCGTCGTCGTCGTCTGTGCACACAGCCGTGTCAAGGACAGCCAGTGTGGTAGTGTATGTTCGCCGCGCTTCGGATGTTTTGCAGATTATTATTATTGTTATTATTATTATAGTGCCTCGCGGCGCATTGCAATTCTTTAGGTACGCGCGTACTTTAGCCCCAGGGGGCGACGACGACGGCGGCGGCGGCGGAGACGCCGATCAATATATAATAATCACCGATCTACCGCCGATCTTGTCGCGCGAAAAATTCATCTATATACCGGTCATCGTTGTGTTTATATGCATCATTATGTATCCGCATAGCAGCAGCAGCAGCAGCAGCAGCAGCAGCATTAAAGCCTCGGGCTCCGAAAATACATATTTGGCAAACGATCGATTCTCCATCTCACTCTTTTACTCTTTCTCAGGCATTATCGTGTGCGCTTTGACGTGAACTTTGAGCCTGATCATCGCCGAGTTCGTCCGCTCATGCTTATTAATACATGTTAATCGCTCGGCTCGTACGAAAGAGACTCGAGAGATAGAGAGGATTTGGCGACGCGGGGAAAAAAACTGCGCATGATACTAGTTTCCCCATTAAAAAGTGAAATGTGCGCGTAGTTTGACCCAGAGAGCCATAGAGATCGAAAGCGAAGTGAAGAAATCGTACAAGTATTATATATAAGCCAATCGAGGGATTCTGCGCGTTTGTTTTCACTCGTGTGTTGTATATAATACAGGCTGTGTGCTCGCTCTTGTGCGTGCGTCACCTTATATACTCGCGCAGGTATATATCGGAGAGCCGAGTTCAATAACCTTAGGCTCGCGCGCGCGCGCGCGAGACTCTCGGATCGTTCGGTAAGAGCTCGGGCGCGCGCCTCGCACGCGCTCTCGACGATCAGCCGCATGCAGAAGAGAGCGCCCAAGTACCATTGCGCTGCTGCTGCACGGGGTCCCCCGGGCCTTTTATCTGACTCTAATCGTCTCTTATGTAAGCCGTGCGATGCGATTACATCAGCCAATATGTACACTTATTATGTACACACACGCACACGTACGAGCGCGCGTCACGCATAATTTACCATATGTATACAGCGTGTAATATCTATAGATATATTTTGAGGGAATAGAGAGATAGGAAGCGCCCAGACTCCGAGGCGGAAGCGTTTGGTGTCTTTATAATGTTCGCAATTGAAAAGCAGGTAGTTGATTACATTAATCAAACGAATCATAGAGATCTTTCCGCGACGATTACTAAAAGGCCCGAAAAGGGTTAAAAACGACAAGATAATTTCTACAATTAACAAATGCTGTGACTTATGAAATTATTTGTACTTTTCCAGTTGTAGATTTACAGATAATAGTACTGGCCATCTTGTTATGGATTTACCAAAGCATTCAAAACTTTATCATCGTACCTTTCACATATACGATTACTCTTATAAAATTATTTTGACTTTACCACTTGCAGATTTAAAGATGAAGGTACTCGACATCTGGTGGCGGAGGTTTAAAGTTGTATAAGCGCGTTGAAGTGGTTAAAAACTCTTCTGAATATCTCGGCACAGCTAAATTGTCATTATAAATGGATCGATTAAAATGCGCTCATTATTTGTAACATATAATTTTATCAAAAAAATTGCCAAAAACAATGCAATCGATGTATTTTGAGACATTTGACGTTGAACATTTTTACCCAATAGCTATTCGAACCATTTGATTATCAATTTTAATTTCGAATCCCGCCTTTCTGCGTCCAAATTCTTAATTCAAAGTACGCGACAATGAGATTAGCTCTCCAATTGTATGATCCTGACGTCCGAAAAAGAGCCCCACGCAAATGTTTCGCGGGCGCATCGAGACGCACGCTGCCTGCAGTATATACCTACCCGCGACGAATGTATATAATATATATATATATACCTTCTGTGGCCACGGCGCTGAATGCTCGCGTCGTCGTTGCGTAATAGTGCAGATAATATACATATACCCATATAAACCAGCCGCCGAGGACTCTCGTGCGTCGCATCGTACCAATGTGTAAGAATATAAGCGCGCGCGTATACGCGTACACACTACACACGCGAGCGAGGGATGAGGGAGCGAAAGAGAAAGTGGCGCGGATGCCTCCAACGAAAGTGCAAGCAAAAAGGGGAGAAGAGCAAGCCGCAAAGAAACGGAGCTCTCGTCGAGCGTGTACACAGCACGCGCATATCTACCGTAAGGCAAGCGCGTAAACACACGCTCACACATTGATGCAGCAAGTACCGTCATAATGCAAATAGCCCAACCGAAGGAACGACGAGCAGGTATGCATGCGTGTGTGTGTGTGTGTGTGTATGTGCGAAGAGAATCGAAGAGAAAGTGAACGAGAGTCCGTGAAAAGAGAGATAGAAGGTAAAGCGTATAAGAAAAATATCATACATATTATATACACGGAGATTCTCACTTTCTTCGTCATTCGCGCGCTCGTGCGCGGGAAGATGGTCGCTTTTCTTTTTTATTAACACGCGTTCGAATTAGCTACAGTCCATTGTAGTAGTGGTATGCTAATGGACGCGGCGCGACGTATCCGATCATTTAATTTAGCCACCGAGATGATCGTATAACGATGAAAGCCTAACGATTTCGTATACGTGCGCGCCTGCCTCTGATTCGTTTGATTCATCGGTGGCGGCGGCGCGTGTATATACCACATTATATTATCATTGCCTCTCAGCTGATCCGACTCGACAGTGTATTAAAAAGAAACGCGCGTCACAAGCTGCATATCCTGCCTTCATAAGCATATATTATTGTATATATGCACACGCTGCTGACTTCTCACGTCTCGCCGCGGCATTTATATCCACTGCAGCCGAGAGCGAGTATAATATAAGAGATAAGAAATTTGGCCGCGTGCATCCGACGGTGTCATTGCACCTCGGCCGATCGACTACCCGCACTACTACGCCGTCTCTGCGCGCCAAATAGAGAAACAAGAGAGATTCGTAGACAGACGCGATGGCGCAGGAGAAAAAAAATGTGCAGGATGTCGCAGAAAAAGCCTGTAGCATGATGCATGGACTGCGCAGTGAGAATGAAACGCGAGCGCGAGCGGAGAAAGAGGAGAAGCCACTTCGCGAACGGAGTGGAAATAAAAAGAAAGAAAGTATAATAATGGGCAGAGTTGAATAAAGAAGATAGACTCATAACACAGGCTGAGTATAATTTCGCCGCGTAGATTTTTATACGTAGCACCGGGCGCGACGACGACAACGAGACTCGAGGCGGCTGATAACGTGACGGATGGATGTGCATTGCACAGCCGCACGATATTCCCAACGTGCCTCGCGATACCGCCACGGTACTTTTGCTAAGCAGAGAAAAAAATACTCCTTTTCCGTACAAAAAATACCAAAGTCGCAGTCTGCCGCGCGACCGGACACGACAAATAATGCGTTTACTTATTGTATTATATTATATGTATTCCACCTTATTCAAACGTAATAGGATCGCGGCTAGCTGGCTGGCTGGCTGGTCGCGGCGCGCGCCCGCGGTGCGTTCAATATACACAAGCTTGCGAGCTGCCGGCGCGGCACTCGCACAAATCGGTATATGTATCGTATACTGCGCACTTGTCATAATACGCGCGTACGACACTTCGATGTTGAGGAGGAACACGATCCCTCTTTCATCAGAATTTCGCAATAATAATACAAGTCGGGCGCGCGAGCGCGCGGCGAGACCAGCGTGTACGTGCATGTGCCTTTGATTGTAATTCAACTGTACCGAGTGTACGTGCGCGTGCGACGTGTTTACTCGAATAGATGTGTACGTAAATAAGACGACTGTTCGAGAAAAAGCTATAGCGCTCAAAAGTCGATTAAATGTTGCTCTTATTTTTTTAAATTTATTTTTTTACTTTCGATACGAAAAAAAAAACACCTTTCCCGAACGAATCCACGAATCCCACCGCTCACGGGTCGTAATTCACTTAATGAAAACTTAATGGACTTGACACAATTTTCATTATCTGACACGCGCGGTGAAAGAAAAATTGTGAAATTTCGTCGCGCGAACACAAACACATTTTGCGCTTAATTACACCGAGATTCCTCGCATTATTATATATGAGCCTAGCACACATACTCGCCACGCATATAAATATTTAAGAGCATGCACGCGGCAGCACGCACGATCGTTGAAATGCAATTAACGCATGAGAGAGAGAGAGACCGAGAGAGAGAGAGAGAGAGAGAGAGAGAGAGAGAGAGAGAGAGAAAAAAAGAAGTTTTTGTGTACGCACTCGTTAAAAACCAATGACAATAGGCCATGTAACACGTAATCGGGCCTGCGTGAATTTCAATAAGGAAAAACGCACTTTGCAAGCTGCTTGCTGCCACATTTATCGGGACAAGGCCGATCTCTGAATTTTCAATTGGTTCAAGGCGTGTTCTGTTTTTCGTCCCTGCGCGAGACTGTACACCAACTACGTATACGCGTCTTGCTGCCTCCTTTCGCAAACGAAAAAAAAAAAAAAATAATAAAAACAAGTAAGAAGTGAAGAAAAAATAAAATAGTTTTACGCGTGCTCGAATCTTTAAAAAAAATAATAATATCGGCCGTGAACTTTTATACAGGGAGACTGGACGAAATCAACTACGCACTTATTCGAGACGCAAACACACACAAAGCTTGTTGACAAACTCTTATTACTCTTACATTACATTATATATTATACTCGCGACGAAATTTCGCGAAAGCTTCGCCGAGTAGAATGTGCGACGGCGCGCAGACATGGCTCGCGCTTGCACGTTGTTCGGTCCGTGCCGCGCGCGTCTCATGCGCCGACACGCTTCTGATTCAACGAATAATGTTAAAAGGAAGCGTTCTGCTGTGTGTATATTTGTGAATTTGATCACAAAATGCAATAGCCCACCCGAACAAAATACTTAATACGAAGCTCTCGGGTGGCGCCTTGGGCAAAAAATTTCCATCGCCATGAGCTGATTCGCGTATAGGATAATATTTTATTTTTTTAGCAGACGCGCGCGTTTAGATCAAATTCGCGTTAATGTTTGCGCTTAATGATATACACATTCGACATGGCAAAGCTAACTGGCATGGACAAGTGCTTCCCACGACACGAGCACGAGAAATATATATTTTTTATGTCTCGCGTGCCTCGCTACCGAAAAATCTCCTCTATCTTGTAATTGAAAGTACTTTCAAATTAAGTTTTTATCGAGTTTAAATCACGATGTTTTTTATTTACATAAACACGATGTATTACGACGCATTACTGTAACATTACATGATTATAATTATATACTTATTAGCTACTGATTCGAAAAAAATCATTTCACAACTGGTTAACCGATAGGAAGTATGAGTTTAATGAAATTCTATTGAGTTATAACGAAGCGGAATTCCGATAAAAATTTTAACGGGTACTTGTTTTAATCGCGAAATACAGAGAGTAAATTCAATAACTTTGAAGTGCTTTTTTGAAGTAAATTATTTTGAAATGTTATCCTATACTGCGAGAAAAAAAATGAATGAATTATAGTTTATGATTAGGCTTAATGAAAGAGATCTAATGACAACCATATCTTCTCTACGAAAATTTAAAATGTTAAAATGACCACCGAGATAAAAATAATGGACAAATTCATCGCTGAATATTAATAAACTCTTGCATAAACCTTCAAAGCATCGAAATTATGCAATAAGCATGTTCAGATTGTTCTAAGCTCGGATGGATGTATAAATTATGAAAAGTAATTTTTTTAGGCAAAATAAAAAATTTTCTACACACACTCACTTTTATTTTAGCACACGTGAGTCAGATTTTTTTTATTAAAATATAATACAAGCTCACCATATATAATTTGTTAATTTCAAAGCTAATAAAAAAGTCTATAGAAATAATATATGATCGAGTGGAATATTTATTTTATTTTATTTTATTCAAATTTTATCTTCCAACATTGGTAATATTTTGACACTTTTTGAAAAATATTTATTGACATCTTATGTAAAGGAAGATTCAGCATACATATTCAAAGAAATGTAGGTTACGCGAGATACAGCAGATGTAGATATCGGGCACGACATTAAATGCGATAATGAAGAAATAGAATTCTTCTATTATTATGCGTTAACGTCATACAACTAAGCTTATCCGCGTCGCACGTCATAGAGGACTATCACGGACAAACACTCAACATGATAATTTTTTTATGGTAATGAGTATCTCCCAAAGATTCAATTTCACTTTCTGTATAATAAATGTAAATTTTAATTAAACAGAAGATTCTATCGAAATGATCAAAAAGTTAATCCTCATGTGAACTCTTATTAGGTCTGTAATGGCACAATTACGAAATTTGGACAGTATGGGCAAAAAGTTTGGTACACGCGTACGGTGACACGCGTACATTACAGACTATATGTCTATTATTACTAAGATGGTTTTTGCCGGATGACTCAGCACAATATAAAATATTCCCCATAAATCCACTCCGATCGGCAATTAAGCCACCACCCGAGCACCGACGATGATCTCGATCGTCTTGTATATAGGAGCAAAAAGAAACTTAGAAGCCCGGAGATTCCTTGCCGTATATATCATATAATAGGCGGCACGCGCGCATAGAAAAAGAAACTCGACTCTTCGTCGACATGCTGTTGCTGCTGCTATGCAGCCAGGCAGAGATGTAGCCATGCAGCTGCAAGGGAATGAGGATTATTCATAATTCGCACGCGTGCGGTTTTTCGGGTAGGAATCATGCGTTAGGAATTTTGCAGCCGACGATTCGACTCGACTCGACTCGAACTACGGACGATGCGAACCGGCTAAATTGCATCTTATAAGAGACACACGCGCGCCTGCACAGACGCGTGCGAGACGCGCAAACTGGCTACATCTCTTTCTCATCTTTCTCGCTCTCTCTCGCTCTTTCTCTTTCGCACGTCCATTGATGCGTTATATTGGATGCGGCGCACGAGTTATATAGATTCGTCTGGAAACATCGCCCCGAAGAGACAAGAGAGTATATAGTAGTCTGCACGAGCCCCGACGCGTTTTGCTCGCGTGCTGCAGTGGACGTTTTAAGGAGAGAAAAAGAGAGAGAGAGAGAGAGCTTTACGACTTCAAGGCGATCTTGAAGCCCGATGTGCTGCGAGCCTTGAGACCGAAGCGGCGCGAAAAGGCCAATGAAAATTTTTGGGTTTATCCGCTCATACATCGATTTGTTTACTTCATGAGTTGCACTCGCTGAGAGAATTTAAATTAATTATTATCTTTATAGGTAATACCCAAAGGGCTAAGGTGTGACTAATTCCTGCTATCATATAACTACGTACTTCCTTTCTATGTAGCTTTTGCACGTCGAGTTCATTGAATCTAAGCTGAAACCTACTTTTGTTTTGTATACAGCAGGAAAATTCTATTTAATGCGAAAATGTATTAAGGTGAATTATTTTTAGCGAAGAGTGAAAATGTCTTCGCTCGCATAGTAAGATTTAAAGGACTTTCTCTGTTTGTGAGTCGAACAAAAACTAGGCTATACAAGTTAATAAGAATAAGAGTGAAAATTTCTTCATGGAAAATAAGAAAGTAGAGCAAAAAGGATACTGCAAGTAGGTTACTAACGTTCAAGTTCACCCACATCTAGATGCAGTTTAACGAAATTTGTCTGCAATTTAACAGAAAAAAAATCATTGGAAACATTGTTTTGGCAATTAATTTATTAGCGTGTTATTCAATTAATCGTGTAAACTCGAGATGATTATAATATCTGTATAATTCAAATAACATGTATATCGGGGCAGTAGCCTTTTTTCCGTTCTGTCTGGTTTTTGCAATTTTTTGACCCCACCTCGTTCTCTCTTTCTTGCTCTGTCTCTCTCTGTGTCTTTCTCGGCCTGTATAACTCGTGATTTTTTTACTTTCAATAAACTTTAGGTCGTTGAACCAGTCCACGAGCCAGACGGTACGTAAAAATTGTTTTTTTTAACGATATGTCTCTCGCAATATATTTTATTTAAGGAGTCCGCGCGCGAATTTTCGTTTTAGTCAATTTAGATATTACAAGCCGAAGCTACTGCGATATGAATTCGATTTTTCATTTTTTTCAACGAGTAGTATGACTTCAAGACGATAATGCGAGCTTCTCAGACTCGAGATACGCACCCAGTTAAATTTAATTTAATTCATAATTTTCGAGAAAAGTTTGACGTATTTAAATCAACGATTAAAAAAGCAAATATTTTATTTCGCATAGTATATGTTTATCAGCAATATGCCGTATACTGGTTGATTAACCTCGGGTGTATAGGCCAACAAACCTTTCGCAAAAAAAAAGAATGAACATCTTTTGAGGGATCTTTTGAAATCATTGACCTGCTCTTTTAAAAACTAGTTTCACTGATTTCTCAATATTTTAATGTCTCGGTAAATATTTATTGAAAACGACGAGTGATACGCAGCGCGCGCATAATACACACAGTGTGTGGCAAATATAACGCAGATTTTTACAGGCATAATACAACATAATGACTTTAACACGAAATCTAGTAAAGGAAGAATGACCGTAAAATATATTCCACCTGCGGAGAAACCTTAAATATATTTATATACATGTATGATTTTTTTGCACGTCTAGCTATTTAAAGTGTTGTTATGCAAAAGTAAGGTGCGTAAGCCATTGCGACACTACGTATACGGCTCCGGTCAGTGACCGGCTCCCAATCATTCATTTGATCTCGTTTTTAATATTAATTTTTTTCAAGGACATTATCATTTTTCTCTCTTTGCTTTTCTTTTTTTCGTTGCATTTGCCATTTTTTATTGAGACGAGTAAAGTGAGTTTTGAGTAATCAAATATTATCAAAGAGTCAAAACAGTAGCAGCATATTTGTTGCTATAACTTCGATGTTTGACGCAAATCTCGCTGAAATTTGAGCTTATTTGTATTACATCATAGCTCAGACTAAAAGCTGAACTACTCTTTATTGCTCATGAGCTTATTTTAATCCTTACGATATTCTGTAAATATCATAACGCGACTTTTGCGGTTCGGATGCGAACATCTTGTATGTTCTTGTATAAGAATACACGAAAAGGAGAACGCAGAAGCGTTAATTTTGGCACTGCCTGTACAACGTGTCGAAATTTCAATAAATTCTTTTTTTCCGAGAACACTTGCCTCGTATAGTATCGTAATAGATACCTGACAGTTTCTGACCCCGGGGGGTTCCCGCCTCGCAGACACATCCTACCCAGACGCGATTGTTTAATGGTGTTTTTGCTCTCTACGTGTCTCTTTCTCTTTCTTTCTCTCTCTTTCTCATCTTCGCTCATTGTTTTTCATATTATTATAGTTTGTTTTTGTCGATCAGGTGGAATAACAGACAAAGATGATGAGGACCTCGTGCGCAGATTTAGAAGCCGAACTCGAGTACGGCTATGATTTATGGAGAAATAAAGAATATAATTACGAGATTCACTTTCGGTTTCGTATCAGCTAATTAAAAAGTAGTCTGAACCACTGTCGATTTCACACAGCGGAAAGACGGGCGTAACCGATCAATCTTGATATTCTCAAAACTTTGAAATAATTTCAAATGTAATTAATATCATAAATTTTAACTTTCAGAAAAAAGCATCTGTAGACATAAAATTTGGATCAACTGACAGAATGTGCATGTGCGATAAGAGAGGGACGTTTCGCGTGTCCAATATATGAACACGATCTGACTAGACGATTTTCTAGATAGGGGAGTAGACGATCTGTTAAGTTTATCACGCGCAGACGTTTCCGCTTCCTCCTCATGCGAGAGTTCCAGTGAAAACACTTGAGAAAAGGGAGGTTCTACATTGCTTCCAGCGCGTATTTCCTTTTATTATTCTAGAATAAATTTTATCTTCAAACATTTTGACTCAATCTCGTTTATAATTATTTTACACGCATGAAAAACAAAAAAATTGATTGCAATGATGAGTTTAAGCTTCGCTCTGATAATGTTGTTGCATACTTTTTATTAATTTTGCGGATGATTCACAAACGATATTTATTTTTTCAGGGTTGCTGATGAGAAATTCATTAGTTATTCAAGTGAATCAGAATTGTTGCCCGACAGCAATCAGGTAGAAAAAGAAGTTTAATTCAATGCATGTTTGAATTTGTCATACTCTATCTATTTATACAATGTTAATGATATTCAATTATTCGACGATGATTCGATGGTAAAATCATAAAAATTAGATATCAGCACATTTGTGGTTTTTAAAAATCGTTGAAATGAAAATATCCTCGAGTAATAATCTTTGATCGACTGTATAATTGATCATTTTTATGCGATTCGATTATTATGTAGATATTATTTTTTATCCAAACTTACATTTCGCTTGCCGGTGCATATAAAAGTGGATTGCATAACTTGACATTATTACAAGAGTCCGTGAAAAATGGACATGACTTGCATTTGCGTTTCTCTGTTACGACGCACGAAATATTCGGGTAAGCCCGCACCGTCCTGTGAGGAGTGGACCTTGGCTTCGAAACACAGATTCTCTTCGTGGGATGAACCGATTTTTCATCTCGTTACAGCTTGCCTTATATTATAAAAAAAAAATATATATAATTTTTAATCGTGTTGCAAAGTGAAACAATCTCCTCATTAGAATTTGTACGAAAAATCAATAAAAAAAGTACTTCGGAGTGCGATTGTTCCGGCTCGAAAGCATATTTCAAGTTGAAAAAGTTGTACATGTAAATTGGTCACATGCTTTAAAAAAAATGAGATCAAGGTTTACCGAGTGCTTCGCGAGTAATCAAACCATAGTGTTGCAATCATTTTCACGTGGATATATTTTTTTAATAATTTCGTAATATGTTTAATTGACAAAAAGATCAAGCAGGGTTAAACGAAATCATGGCGTTTAATAACTCATCGAATGTACCATGATTATTTTCTGCTATTCAGACCCTATTACGCGATAGCCTTACAAAGTTTCTGCTGCTTTTCAAAAATTAATATTTTATTTTTATTTATTCCAAAATCGAGCGTACGGATATATCGAGCACACGCGGATGGGTGGGTGTAATAATTTAATATCTATAACGAGCGATTATTGCACAAATGGGCGATGAGACGCGGTTTTCCCTGTGTATCTTTTGCAAAAGAGGAAACACCGATAGAGACCGAGAGTACACGAGCGAGCGAGAACGAACGAGAGAAAGAGAGAAAATAAGTATCTCCTTCCACGCAAGATCCCTGCAGCGGTGTCGCTGGCCGCTCCCAGGGTCTCTCGAGCTCTCTTGTATTCCAACGCGTGCGTCACTGCACGTGTTCGCCGATTTACTTTTTGAAAAAATTAGAGCCACCTAAGACACGCAACCCTTACAACGTCGTCTTTTCGTTTGATAATAAATTTGTACGATTTTGGTTTTTTTTTTATGAATTAAGGGGATCTTACACTTCCAAACTAGAACGAAAAATTTTTTTTTTCAAAGGTTTATGTACAATGGAATAAAAAGTCATATCTTTAAAAAAACTTTTGAAATATACTTGAAATATAGTTAAAAAAATACTTTTATGTACTTTTAAGGTGTAAGGTCCCCTTAATTATCTAGTCCAATTTTCTTTTGGGAATGATTGGCAAAGTTTCATACCCAATTCTTCTGAAATGCTCACAAATGCTGAAAATAAAAGGATCAATCAATTCTCAATAATTACGCACAGTGCGTCTATGGAAAGAAGATGAAAAACGAAGCGAAAAGAAATGATAAGTCTGCAGCAGCACGCGCCGAATATCAGCTCTCTCTTGAGAATGTCCCCCTTGCAGCTTAACTTGTAGTACGACTCCTTGGCTTGTGGCGCGGACTTGCTCGTTCTTTTCGTCTCTCTCGTGCCGGACAAAATTCGATAATGCAGTCGGTTGATGAGAAAGCATCTTTTACGACGTTCAACGATCTATTGACAATGTGCTGTAGCTGCTGCTGCAACATCCAAAAACACATAAATTTGTCTGCGCTTCTCCACCATAGTGAAATCGCTTTGTTGCACGTACTCGCACGCGTAGCTGTCCTTCGTCTTTTTTTCGAAACTTGTTTACGCGCGTGACGAGAGAGAGAGAGAGAGAGAGATTTCCTCGTTCGTACTGCGCGGGGATGCCCCTGCACACGTGTAACTATAAAACGAGGTCCTTCAACCCTTTTCCTGTAATTTTTTGTCGCGGCTACGTGCGGAGAGCTCTCGACAAGTTGCATCATGTAATATTTATGTAGACTTCTTTGCGCTTGCCCTAATCGAGAGTCAATTGGAAATTTCGGTTAGTTTGAGGAAAAAAATTTAGCACATGTTTTTGTGCGTGCCAGTTGTAAAAATTGTATGTTATGAATGAACGCGAGTCACGTAGACGGCGCGTATCGATGCACGTGCGTACGGATATACACTACTCATTCAGATAAATTTAAATTTTAGCGTTTTAAAATCTTCCGATGAGATTCTGCTGCTGCTTTTCATCGAGTCATTTAAACAATTCATTAGATATCGACAATAAGACCGGAGCCAATATTCCGCGAATACATCCGATAGGCCGAACCAATAGGCCGAACGAGACAAAATTCAATAACATCTCACATTTGAGTTTCTAATATAGTGCTTTTAATCAATCGCTGTAACAATAAATTTTCGTATAAAAAAAACAGTGCAACCGAAATGAAGCAATTCATCAAAAGATTGTTGCGAATGTTTATAAATAGTTCCTATATACTATATATTAAAACGCGATAAATTTGCCGGGTGCTTGGTAACAGCATGTTTATTGTTTTCTGGCTCTTCGCGAATTCACAATTCCGGAAAATACATTTTATATATATTTCGTCTCCATATCGTGTAGTTTTTGTGGTAATTAGTCAGGTTGGAAATATCTCCGGAAGACGTATGTTTTTTAAACAAATTTATCTGTAGACGCATTCAATTTATTTCGTTGAAAATATTTACTAAACGTCGCGGGGTCCAGACAAGGGCTGTGCGAGAAACCGAGTTTTTGAGTCGAGTCGTGAAAATTCGAGTACTCGAGCTTTTTCGAGTACTCGGGTTTTTTTTCGAGTTCT
This sequence comes from Trichogramma evanescens, assembly GCA_902732785.1. Taxonomy (NCBI): domain Eukaryota; kingdom Metazoa; phylum Arthropoda; class Insecta; order Hymenoptera; family Trichogrammatidae; genus Trichogramma; species Trichogramma evanescens. Next base: position 7,513 of record CACVKI010143835.1, on the reverse strand, counting down.
CGAGTTTTTTCGGGTATTCGAACTTTTTCGAGTAATCGAGTTTTTCGAATACTCGCAATATAATTAAGTTTTAAATAAATAAATGATGAATTAACAGTCTCTAGACCCCTCCCTTTGTGTGTACGATATGCTAAGTGTGATGAAGTGTGGTACTATTAAATTATTTTCTTCTTCCAATCCAATCCGCTGCGAATATCACACTTATAAGCATTTACACACAACGGGAGGTAATCTAGAGACTATTAATCCATCATTTATTTTCTTAAAACTTAAATATATTGCGAGTACTCTAAAAACTCGATTACTCGAACAAATTCGAGTACCCGAAAAAACTCGAGTACTCAAAAAATCGAGTACTCGACTCGAACTCGAGGAAAAAACTCGAACTCGACGAGTCGAGTTTTTTCGAGTACTCGCACAGCCCTAGTCCAGACTGCAACTCGTAGAGAAAATTCCATTATGTTAGTAAAGGTTTACTCGAAGAAAATTTTGCATTTTACATGAATCCAAAAAAATAGATCAATAGACCGTATTTTGACACAGATATAGAATTGGGTTAATTATTATTCCCATTACCTTCATCTACTGGCATGTATCTGACACCTAAAATATCTAATTAACTTCATAGCTGATTAAGCTACCGAATATCCAGTAGTTCTAATGTTAGGTGTGAAAAGTCAGATAATGATTTCATCGTATGGTAAGAATTACATCATTTTGGGGCATTAATGTACATGGCTAATTCTCTCTAAAATCGAATGACTAAGAAATTGTTTTTGATGTGAAACATCTTTTATCGTTGGCACGAATAAATTTTTGTTAGGATATTGTTATAAATTTTTCCAAATTTTATTAGAATTTTCAGGACCACTTGTTTTCCCGAGCACTTTACAAGCTTGCTATTGTAGAAAAAAACACCAAACTGAAAGTCTAATCGAGTTCGTTTCGGACTTTCTTTCATAGAGCTTCCTTGGAATATCAACAGATACCTTCAAAATGTTTAAAATGTGTTTTCAAGTAACAACGGCCATGATAAATCCGAAAAATGTGGTAAAACTTCAAGAAAAGGCTAAAAGAACGAATAATAGCTCAGAAAGTAGTTTTTGAAATGAGACTCGAGGACACGTATGACATCAATAAACAACAAGTTTTTCCCTACCATTACAACTAAAATTAATACTTGAAAAAATTGTTTAGGTCATTCGATTTCTTGGAGAATCAGCCATATACAATGAAATAACCAATTGGATCATCATTACGGTGGTAAAGGCACGCGGCACGTAAAGAAAAACATGAATCAGTGTGTATCGTTGCCACATCGTATAAAGCGATTAGTTAGCGACGTTCGCAGCCGATCGTTTTCACGAAATTCCCCGTCGCGTACACAGCGCTGATCTTGGGGGGCCGCCGTCGTAGCAGCCGTCGCCGCCGGGTCATCATGATCGCCGATTCGCGATGCTCCTGTATTTTACGGTCGCGCAGACAACCAGTCGTGGTCGGTTGTTGTTGTTTTCGTGTAGCTCTCTTCTTCTGCGATGTTACAAAGAACGGAAAGAGCGTAAAAGGGGAAACCACAGGAGAGCTGCACGAGACGTATTTCATGCAAACAAAGACTGGCTGGAGCTGGCTGCGGCGGCTTATACGACTACATGCATGCGCGCGACAGAACTACATATATTTCACATCTTGAAAGAGAGAGAAAGAGAGAGAGAGAGAGAGAGAGAGAGAACGAGAGAACAGAACAGAGGCGTGAGAGCCAAGTGCTTTACGGTCAATGTACCGAGCGAAGGTTTGGATCGAGAGGCGCAAGAGAGTAGTAGGCAGAGTTGAGAGTTGCAGTCGACACCGGCACTGGCCGCCGTCGCGCACAATGTTCTGCTGCGAGTCTCTCTCCACCACCGCCGCCACCGCTGCCGATTGCTCATGCCGTTGCCGGTCGATTGCTCGCCTCGCGCGCGTATATACTGCACCGCGTGGCATACCGATCTCGTCTTGATATCTCGCTCGCTCGCTCGCTCGCGCATACCTGTATTATATTATATGCACTGCAGTGCGCTCCACAATGTACTACTCTGCTGCGCAAAACACGACAATGAGAGAGCTATCTTTCTACTACAATTTGCATGCGCGCTGCTACTATATTGACTGCGCATACCTATTGGTTTACGTGGACGATCGCTCAACCGATCATTGCATTATATGCCGATCGCGCGCGACGATCGTATGTATCCGAATCGGATGCGATCGAGTAGTACTATACTAGGTGATATTAAAATAAATGCCGAAAAAATTTCGCAGAATCACATTGACGATCTTCGAATTCGCCTCGCAGCTGCGAAAGCTGCACGTATGCTCGTCGATGAATTATGCCGTTTCTCAAGTACGACCGGCGTCGACGACACGAGAGCACGTGATAATTTATAAATTATAAAAGAGCAACCCGAGGATCGCTCGAAAGGCGCGCGCGCTCGTTTTTCATGTATTCACTTGCAAAAAGTCGAAATGGCAAAATATCTGGTTTGCTCGGTTAAGATCTCGTTGCGCGCGAGGCAGCAGCAGCAGCAGCAGCAGCTCTCCGAGCGCGCGTAAATGCAGCACTTGTGTGTATGTATACCTGCTGCGCGTAAGTATATATACACATGCAGTATCTCACTTTTACTGTTGTTGAGGTCAGTCGAGCGTTGACCACTCACCAATTGCTGATTGAAGCATTGTGTGTATATGTGTGCGTGTGTGTGCGTTGTATCGCTCTCTCGCAGCCGCATGCTACGCGTGTACGTATTCGTCCGCGCGCCACGCACTGCATAAGTGTACACACAATTTATTTATGCACGCATATAATCTGTACTGGATACTCGTGTGGAAGAGCCGTGCTGGCGCATATGTACGGCACAGCGCCTAATCGTCGCGCGGCAACACTTTTTTTTTGCATACATTTTCTCTACATCGGTGTTTGCTATTCAATAATGGAGAATGAATCGTTCCGGGAAAACGAAAAATTTAGAAAATAGATTAAACCCACTGTAGTACCCAATCAGCTTCTATTAATCGACCACCGTGAGCTATTATTTGAATATAAATAGTAATTAAAATAAAATAATGATACAATGAACATTTTTTTCACTTCTTTATACATTATATTGTTAAAAAAAAATTACAGCTGCACTCACAAATGATCGATTTTTTTTTAAACAGTTGAAAATTTTATCCTGGTTTACCCTAGTTAAATACTGAACTATTCGATAAGGTAGGTAATCTCTACGGCACTCATCTACCTGCAATAAACTTTAATAATTTCCAGGTAAATGTTTCAATTCAATTTTAAAAATGAAAATAGGATTCTCGTGTAGTTCCAGACACGTACAATCGGAAATAAATTTCGCATTTTTTAGCTTCAAACCCCTTTTTTTAAAATAATACCACCTTTTTTTATCAAGTGTAAGTACTCATTCGGAAGGTTAATTTTTTGCTATTATAAATTATTTTTAGACAATTATTTTAACGTTATACATAATTTTTGTAAGTGAACAAAGTGAGAACTTGTCTTAATTGGTGGTTTACCCTCTACTATAATACCAATGAGTGTGCGCGATGCCTCGTGTCGCAGAAATTTTATACACGCATACGCGCAGAAGTGTTTGTATAATATAGATTGAAAAACATATCATCCAGTCGACGTTGCAAATGTTTCGGAGCTCACAGCATACAGCTCCGAATACGATAGTATACAGACGATGATACGCGCGCTCGCATCTGCTACAATACTGCAGCTGCAGCCGGGTGTAATCGGTGTGACGCTTCTTTTCTCGCTTATACATACACACGCGAGAAAAATCACGAGTCCGCGAGCGAGCGCGCGCTATCGAATGATTATTGTAAAGCTGCTGCACAGCGCCAAGAACGAGAGAGAAAAACGATTATAACTTGATACTGCACGCTCGGCAAAACCGACAACAAAATTATTTCGAATAAATTATATATGTATTTTATATATTGTGTGGTGCTTACTTTTTTCTGTATTCGCAGATAAGTCATTCGATAATCGTGCAGCACCGATTATTATATACTATATACAAATGAATTTCCGCTCTCTTCTCTCTCGTGTCGAGTTGCTGCTGAATATAGCTTATAAGGTTCGTTGCCCAATGTATAAAATAACGATAATGTTATAAACCGTACGAGATTCGGCTGTTTTATTCCGACGCGACTCCGTGTGCATTGATCGTTCGATCTCGCGCACAATAATTGTAATTAATTTTTAATGTTCAATGCGATTGTACAGCTTACTTAATTATTATGGAATATAATCACTTGATAAACATTAAGCAGCAGTATGCATTAATGATAATTATAGTGCATTAAAAAAAACTTTATTTATAAGAAAAAATGTACGTAAAAAGTGAGAAAAAATATAAAAAAAAATACTTTGAAGTGCTTGAGTTGGAGTGTTAAAATGAAAAATTTTTGTCAATCATATTTATTTCAAGTGTTTTTAACAGATATAGCCCATCTGCTCCTGTTCCCCAATCTTGTCTGAAAAATCAAAGGATATCCTGTCAAAACATGTCTGTCCTTAAAATATGTCACATTCTCAAAATAAACAAGACAAATGCATGTAAACACATTCTTGAGATTACGACCTAATATCATTGCTGCAAGAACTAGAAATACATGAATATCTAATCAAAGTACCAAGTTATTATAATATTTATTAAACATTACTCACAAAAAAAATTATATGAATAGATAAAAGGCAAATTAGATGGTCCTGAAAAAAGGAATACAATTAATTAAAAAAAGGATTGGATTCAAAATAGGGAAATAAATTTTAATAAAAAGCACATTGCAGTTGCTTGCAAATCCAGATTGATTTTTCAAAGTTACTAAATACTAATATTTGTACTAATCTTTAACATTAGGACATAAACCGAAATATTGACGACCATCATTTATTTAAACTATGCTGTTACAAATGCTCAACACGTTTTGGCCTATTTTCGTTAAAAAAAAATTCTATTGCCCACTTGCTACAACATAATTACTATACAAGTATGATAATGTAGGCAATATCAAACCAGAGAATTTTGTGAATACCAAACTTAATATAATTATACTTTCACTTATACAATTATTTTTACTTCGTCACTTGCAGATTTCCAGATCAAGATACTCGCCATCTAGTGGTGGAGGCTTGAACTGGTAATATTGTCATTTCGGTTGATGCGTTGAGCATTTCTATCAAGTCATTTTCACTACAATGTTCTGAGGATCAATCACTTTAATTTAAAGTCTTTTCCTTTAAAAAAATGTATGAAATAATTTCATTCATCAATTTCTTGCATTTTTACTCTAGAAATGAATGACTAAAGTTGTCAAATATTATTAAAATCTACGTTATTGATTATTTAAGAATTAGAAAATTATATGAAAAGTTAGTTACCAATTTCTTCCAAATTAAACAAAATGTTTTACTTTCTGAGCACATCACGAATGAATAATACAATTAAATAATAAATAAAAATAAAAAAAATCGTAGAATAATTTTGGAATGTCTGAAAGATACGAAATTTTGCCATCGAAGTCAGCAGAATTACATAACGGTTATGTAAAATTACTCGGTCTCGATTCGAATTGAGTATCGGATATGAAAGCATCGGCAATGTCATTTCCACGCACACAAACTGCATTGAAGTCTGCTTTCATAAATGCGAGGTGTGCTTTTTTCGAAAAATCGCTGGAACGAGCGTTTAGAGTTACAGCAAGTATTTCACGATCGTATCAAAAAAATTTTCAACTGCGTTTGCAACTACGCAATCTTACTTGAAACTTTTTTATCCCGTAAAAAATGTTCATAAGTATCATAAAAATTAGTAAAAATGATGAATTAATCCATTAATAAAATGCATAAATATAATGCATAATAATAGACTGAAAAATAAGTTTATCATTTGAAATGAAAAGCAGAATCGGAGTTTATTTTGTAAAGAGCTTACTCTGACTTATGCAATTATTTTGACTTTGCCGCTTGCAGATTTACAGATTAAGGTTCTCGCCATCTAGTGGTGACAACTTTAAGTGGTATTATATCGTATTTAAAGTCGTTGGAAACTGTTCTAATTTTTTTTTTGAAGATTAAATTGTCATTTTCAAGTAATTTGGAATGGGATTAACAATTGTAAAATAATTGTAGTTAAAAAATTGTCAAAAATAAGCCAAATACCGATATTAAAGTTTATAACATTTTAATGTCCATTTATTGGTCTGAAGGCCATTATTAACAATAAGTATTTTTATTAGGGAATTTTCTAGGCAAAAGTACTGTAGTATATTTATCATACTTGAACGAACTAAACAAATTGATAAAACTTTTACTGGCTAAATCTTTTTTTTTTTTGAAAAAGCTTAAATTTAAAAAAAAACATAAATCAAGAGTCTCTGCGGGGTCGTAATCTGTTCTAGACGAAGAACAAAAGTAAAAAATGTATAAGTACAGTCCTTCCTTGGCAGATTTTCATATTAGGTTCGATAACCCTCGGCCTCTCACGACAAGTGCATAAATAAAAGATTTTTTTTTCTCTTTTTTGCGCCAGTGAATCGGACCAAAGCACACACACACACACACGCGCGACTGGGGTCCAGCTGCGGTTCAACGACCCTAAATATCGCGCATATGCCAAAAAAAGGGTCAGACTCTCGCCTCTGCAGTGGTCATCTACATGGGTCGTCGCCTCGTGGAGATCGTCGTCCGGCCGATCGGGGCTCATTGCCTATACGCGGTATATAATAATCGAATTTTCGGTCGTTGGTCGTGCGCTGCGCATGAACAGGCCGCCGCCGCCATTGCCTCGCCGCGGAGCTTTTTCGTGTGCGGCGCGCCTGTTACGTATCGGTTGCCTATACTGCGTTAATATACGGCGCGTATGTGAGTGCGAGCGTATACGTGCAACGCACCGGCACACTACACGGGCACAAGTGCTCCGCGCTGCGCCGCGCCGCGCGATATATAACCAATGATCGAATGCTCTCGCACTGACTCTCGACGAGCTGTTGCTGCTGCTGCTGCTGCTGCTTATATAGTGCTTTCACAGTGGGCATTTACGTACGTGTTATAACACAGCTACACTAAAGAATTTTGAATTCAAGAATATTATCACATTAGAAGATATTCAGATATATTTTTATATACGCGAACATTTCAAAATGTTATCATAATCGGGAATACTCGAGAATTTTGTTAATACCGTGAATAATAGAAAATATGTTTATATAAACGTCAAAATTTTTATGATCGAGTATATACGCAAAAATCGAAAATATTTTGATATTTAAGTATAACACGATGCATAACACAACCACTTGAAAGCACTTTGAACTCAAAAATATTTCCATATTAGAAAATATTTTGATGTATGTTTATTATCAGAAATTTTTTCATACCCGCGTTTATTCGAAAAAATGTTTGAAAACAAAAATATGTTTATACTTGAGTATATGAGCTAAAAGCGAGGATATT
>CACVKI010143834.1:0-11774 GCA_902732785.1 Trichogramma evanescens | reverse complement strand
AAAATCTGAAAAAATTCAAGGTTGTTCAGATTGTTGAAAAGTATTTTTGTGAATTTTTTCAGATTTTTTAATTGCTTCAGGCCTTCAGAAAAAATTTAGATAGAAAATCGACGTTTATAGGGGAGGAGGGGGGTAGGAGGGGGGAGGGGGTCCCAAAATTTGGCTTTGGCACTTTTTTATCATGTACTATAACATACCAAAAGCGCGTCAAGATCGGTGATATACGTGCGGACGAAAATTTAAAAAAGTATTATTTTGACCCATATATAATGCACAGACACTATGTGTGCACAGTTACGGCTTAGGCGAGCGCGTCGCGCGGCAATTATTATAATCAAAATGACAGTGATTGTGTGTGCAGTGCGTGGACTCGAGGTCCGTAAACCGTTTCGCGCTTACGCACCACCTGTCTTCCCTAATTCAGCGTACAAAGAGATCTTCATTTTTGTAAAAAGTCCAATCGACGTAATGCATACAAAGTACGCATCGATACCTCGTTACGAACATTCCACTTCCAATATTGTATGTAATCACGCTGAAAGACGCTGCACTGCACAATCTCTGCTCTATACTACCTCGCGCTCGCGTGGAGGTTAATTCGCGATTTACGTCGTCTCTCTCTCGCGAGCGCTGACGGCGACGTTGATAAAAAAAAATGAGACGAAGTTAAGAGTCAATACGCATACACGTATGACTGACCTACATTTCTAAACATGTACTTATACAACGCGCAAATAGATATATAAGTGCGCCATATATAAATTGCGCATTCCTCTCGCGAAAAAAAAGTGTCGCGCGCGCGTATACGCATCGAGTCTCCGATGCGAGAGTATAGCAGCGGTAGCAGCCTCTTAGTCGTTGGTCGGCGTTGGTATAGGTCAGACACGCATGATACATTAAAGTGCAGTGCAGTGCTGTATAAGATATTTTTTTGCCCATGTATATATTTACAACGTTAGATACTCATCGCAGCCGTTTTTCTCTCTGTCTCTCGCGAAAGGTGGCCTAAAGGACGTCTGGGGACTGCGGCGGATGGGCAAAAAACTCGACTCGTTCAGGCGCTCGGGCTCGCGCGACTCCATCTGCGGCACCATACCCGAGCGGCCCGACACCAATCACAATCACATCGACGGCGGCGGTGGCACGAACAACAACAACAATTGCAACGACAACAACAACGTCAACAACAACAATCACAGCCTCAGCCGCAACAATAACAAAAACAACAACAACAACAATCACTGCAACGAGAAGCTGAGGAGGAGCAGCAGCACCGAGAAGAAGAGCGGCAAACGCTCCGCGTCGCCCTTCAAGTCCTTCTTCATACGCATGGGCTCGACGGGTATGCTGAACGCGTCCTCGAGCAAGCATCAGCAGCCCCAGTCGCAGCAGCATCAGTCGAGGAGATCTTCGCAGGCCAACTGCGATAGTAAATCCTCGAGCCAGACGAACGGCGACAAGGACGGACTGTTTCGCAGCTGCAGCACCAGTCAGCTGAACACGAGCCCGACCTACGTCAAGGGCGACGATCCGTCCGAGGGCATCGATCTGCGAATGACCTCCAACAAACTGTCCTCCCTATCGCCAGCCCAGCAGCAACAGTCCGACTGTCTGCAGAGCAAGACGATGTCGTGCGACAATCTGAGCGCGTCGCGTCGTCGCAGCTCGAGCATCGACGAGGACAGCCTCTACGGCAACGACGAGCGACAGCAGCAGCAGCAGGAGAGATGCCAGTCGACGACGCCGTCGTTCGCCCCCTGCGACTACAACGTGCCCTGCCGCTCGGACTGCATGCGCAAGTCGTCGAGCTGCGACTTCAAGGAGAGCAAGAAGGGCAGCTTCCCCTACGCGTTTCTGAGATCGCGTCTGTCGGTGCTGCCCGAGGAGTCGTCGCGCAACTATCACGGCGGCAGCAAAGAGGAGCGACTGTTCAAGACCGCCTCGGAGGAGCACTTCCCGGCGCTGCTCAAGATCGAGGACAGCTTCGCGGACGGCACGACCACCCTGGGCAGGCGGCGACCCGTCAAGAGCAACAGCAGCTACAACCACCAAGAGCATCAGCAGCAGCAGCAGCAGCAGCAGTATCGGGACCATCGATCGTCCAGCGGTTCACGTTACAGACTCGGTGGCGACTATACGAGAAACTCCTACGCCGAGGACAACAATGGCGGCAGCAGCAGCGGATACTTCAAGGTGCCCTCGATAATGCGCAACACGGGCAGCGACGGCCAGCGCAATTCCGTCTCGCTGCCGTACCACCCCCAGATCAACGACTCGGCCGAGCCCATGAGCCTGGATCTGAGCTACGACTGTCAGTCCGAGCGTCCGGCCTCGGCCACGGCTACGGCCAGGACCACGATCAATGACAATCGCCGAAATTCCGTAGCCTTCGGCAATAGTAGTCACTACATCACCGCCAACGGTGTGGGCGAGCAGAGACTGTCGTCGCACTACGTCTCGTCGAACGAGTCGGGCTACGACAGCGACGGCACCCGGGGCGAATCGGCGGCCTCGGAGGTCGAGAATCATCTCAAGAACGGCAGCGCCGCGACCAGCAGCGGCGGCGACGGCAGCTCCGACACGAGCAGCGTCATCGACGCGGAACTCGACAAGCCCATGAGGAGCTCGACGCCGGCCAGCGACGATCAAGTCGTCCTGACGATCAAGGACGACTTGTCGACCGGCAACAATCATAACGGACTCGACGGACTGAGATGGCATCGCAGCTCGTCCGGTCGCATGTTACCCAGTATCAATCAAGCTAACAGCGGCAGCAACAACAAATCGGAATCCTGCGGCGGTGGTGGTATTCTGGCCTCGGCGCATCGCGTGCGACTGCAGCAGGACAAGACGCGATTCTTGACGGACATAATCGAGCCGGCGACGACACAGGTGACGGTGGCGGCCACCCAGAGGATCCGCAGGACGAGGCTGGTGCAGCTGCACAAATCCGAGCCCAAGGAGAGCTTGGGTATCAGACTGGCGCAGCAGAGACTCGGCGAGTCGCGACACTACGTGATAGTGCAGTTGGAGAGCGACGGCATTGCTCACAGGTAAGAGTGGCAGCTATTTTGAAAAATTAGTTATATTATGGGTACTGTGACAATTGATTTAACGTGATCAAAGGTGTCGTATTTTTGGTCGCGAGCTTTTTGATTTCATCGACAGATGGAGCATTGTAAACCCGCAAGTGGCAAAAGAATTTCCATTGTGTATATAACCATTTTTCTCTCCGTCAAGGACAAGGCAGAGGTCCCTGGACAAATATGTCTAGTATAGCGATACACACACTTACTCACGTGTATAAATCGAATCTCGTTATTGTTATTATTTTCCATTTGCATTTAATGTGTAAAAGCGTAAACTCGAGGGGAAACGAGTGGGACGACCGTCACCTTTTTTTCTTCATTCTTATTCGGCAAAATCGCGCGTGGCAATTTATAATTTATAATCGAGTCGCACCGGTGACCCATTTGCTCGCGCGCGACGAACGAGATACGTATATATATAGAAGAGTAGCTCTCGCGTAGGCGCATCTCGAAAATATACGCGACGATGAATAATTTACGCGCGCGCCGACATATTCCAATTGCAAATGATCATCGTGTTTTTATTTACGCAGGGACGGCAGACTGAGGCTAGGCGACGAGATAGTCGAGGTCGAGGGCAAGGATCTGCGCAGTCTCAGCAATCTCGACGAGGTGCAGGAATTCCTGCGCTCCTGCGAGGCCACGACGATTCATCTGAAGACCGTCTACGAGGAGACGGTGCCGCAGATCTTTCCACTCGAGGAGGTCAAGCATCAGCAGCAGCAGCAGCAGGACGACGCAGCTCCGGCGACGACGATCAACAAATCGAACAGTATGACGAGGAGGAGCGAGTACATGGAGAACTCGAGGAATCTAGGAGGTAGCGGAACGCTCGACAGACTGGACAGAGCCAAGATACTGGCGCACAAGCGGCCGGACTATCTGGCCTTGAACAAGATCGCGAGCAGTCCGAGCGGTGTCTCGATTACGAAAACCATGACGACAACAACGACGACACAGCAGCAGCAGCCGCAGCCACAACAGCTCGTCACGACGAGGCACGTGGTGCGATTCGAGAAGGGCGCGGGCAAGCCCAGCCTCGGTTTCAGTGTCGTGGGCGGCCGCGACAGTCCCAAGGGCGACATGGGCATCTTCGTGAGGAGAATATTCTCCGGTGGACAGGCCGACGTGCAAAAATCTCTATTCCAAGGTCAGTTTATTGAAATTTTTTTTAAATAGAACTATAAATTTTGCCAAGAGATAAAAGAAAGAGACTTAAATGACAAAAAAAGTCATTCTCATTTTTAATTCCAACTCACTCTCGATTAATGAAAATCCATAGCCGAGCGATTATCATAATTGGCGTTAATGGCTTTCGATACACCGAAAGAAAGTATAACGAAGAATTTTCACGTATTTATTATAACATTAGAAACGAAAAATGGCTGCCAATACATATTCATATTCAATTGTTAATGAAGACGCAAATGAAAATGAACGAAATTGACACGATCCAATTAGATGTATGAAAATTAGTAGTACATTTTGATGATCGCCGATAACATGTATAGTTGATGCATCAAACGCCAGGTGGCGAGAGTCAATTTAATTGTAAACACACAGTCAAAATAGATAAGTTTCTAATAGATAAGTTTCTTAGCTTTTCTCTATTCCTTAAGCAAGTTAAACTTTTTTTTTTAATACTATACATTTTCGCCGAGAGATAAAAGAAAGAGACTATCCGAGAGAGGATGACCTTTCGTCGCGCATACGACGGACTCTAGTGTTAATATTTATATATTCGCGAGCTCTCTCGAGCAACTGATTGATTTATAAATGTATATACGAAGAGACGTATAGACGATATAATAGAAGCTCTCGTATATGTACATACGGCGATCGATGATTCATGTACATCGGTAACGAGGATTTATATAGCATTCCATCGAGCCGTTCAATAAAATGATCGATGCTCGCGATATGCACTTTATATACTTATGTACGTTTATATATAACTGCGCAGCTTTAGCGAGTCCCGTAAAAATATCACAATTTTTTTTTTTCATGAAGAAAACAAACTGCAAACGTCGATAACGTTTTGCGAAATTGTACGTTTATACCATCATAGGCATCTCGTACCATACTATACGGTTTCGACACTCGGGCTCGCGCATTTTTTCCTCGCTTGAAAAAAAAAGAGTTTAGAAATGAAGCTAAGCATAATGAACACGCTCGTTCCAAACGCGCGAAAAATATATTCAACGCACGACTCTTGCGCAGGGGGGTTGGGCACAAACGCACTTCTAGAATCAAAAGTATGCGTACCTTTACAGGTACTACACATATTTTCTATGAAGTCCATTTGCGTATTCACTCTTAATTCCTTTGTCAAAAGAGAGATGTCTTGTGGCTGTATACACAAACTTGAATATGATTATCTGTCATTATTCACTCCCGTTGCCATTTGTCACTTGTCGCGTTGAAATATTTCTCTCTCTCTCTCTCTCTCTCTCTCTCTCTCTCTCTCTTGCTTTATCAACTCTTTCGCGCGCGACTCATACTTATTTTTTTTTTCGAAATAGTTTCGTGGTAAACATCTCAAAGTGTACAAAATTAATTTCGTCCACAGCCTGCGTAAGCCTAAAACGCGACTATCTGTAAACCATAATTTAAATTGCGCCAGCCTAGATCCTCGGTATATATATCGCAATCGTCGATCCGCGCGCGTAAAATCGACGCGCATTATTGCACAACTACTCAAGCTGCAGCTGTGACAGAAGTCGATCGACGACCGCACGCATAAAATACATGTATCTATACTCGTTTACGTGGTTTGCTGCGCAGTGTAATACGTATAGCGCGTGTAATATCTAATTACGAGTGTCGTTGCTCTCGTTGTGATTTCTCTTTTTTTTCGTTTGCAATAATAAAAAAAAAAAGGACGAACATCGTCCACAATCACCGTTACACCTGTACAAGCTCGCATGTATACATTGTGTGCGACGTGTGAATGTGCACTCGTGTGTTTCCACGCGTAGAGAGTCCGAATAAACAACAAAAAAAAGCAGAGAGAGAGAGAGAAAAAAAAAAAGAAAACAAAAAAAACGAAACGAGAAGCAAAAATCTATACACGAGGGAGAGAAGAGAGTAAGCCGAGAGTTAGAAAATGAAAGATTACACCAGCTGCGCGTCGCTCTTGTTTAGATGCGCGCTGCGCTTGTATACACTTTTTTTTCCCACACGGATCGCAGGTGGTTTCTCGATCAGCGGCGAGCGAGTCGTATTATATCTCTACTGTCGTATATTCCTACGCGTGTGCGCATTGTTTGTGTATGTGTGTGTGAGAGTAATAACGGGGGTTCCCGCGCGGCAGCGATGTTTCTTCGGTTGCGGTGTGTCAAGGTGCGCTCGAGTTTACTATGTGTGTATTGACTCGCCCTGCTTGTGTATACTATACACATCGACGGACGATGATTATGATGCTCCGTCTCTTTTGTGTATTGCTCGTGCGGTTTGTCGTCTACTTTTTTTTCTACCCGTGTACACACGTACGCGAGTAGTGTTTTTAATTGAAAAAAATAATGAAACGAGCGGCGCGCGAAGAGGACATTGAACCGATGCAGGCTCACTTTTCTATCGGACACGCGTACGAACAGCGACAAAATAATACAAATTTCTTCTCGCTCGGAAATGCACTCAGCGGTCGAATGTTTCACGTTCTCGCGGTTTATTCGTCACATATACGTTATAGTATATTGCGTGACAAGGGACGAAAGTCAAACTTCCGTCCCTGCAAGGTTATGCACCCGAGGCGAAGCCGAGGGCGCAAGCTCGCAGAGACGGGCGTTTGACTTTTGTCCCGAGTCGCGTATACGATTTTTCTTTATCCCCGCTCGAAAGTACGTTTACTTAACATAGTTAAGGAATATTTTATTAAAAAAGTTGTATCCATGAATTTACGCTTACATGGCAAAGCCCGCCGAAATTTGTGTCCCGAGCGCATCGAGGGCTGCTGTTCCACGGCGGGCTTTGCAACAAATATCATCAATAATAATGTTTATTGGTACATAACTAATATTATTAATAAATAATTGTAAATTATAGATAACTATTGCGTTAATAAAGTACAAACGATCCCGTAAAGTATAAACATGAAAGTATTAGTACCATATCAGTTTTCTTCTTGTTCCGATTAAAGTTGTATTCAATTAAGCATTTATTTTGTAAAATTTTGAAAATTTCAATCAAGTAATTTACTCAATCTGAGTAGACGAGTAGAAACTTGAGTGACCAAAAATAACGTTTAAAATTGAAAGAATTTATTAAAATATTTTATAAAAATTGACATATTTTGACTGTCTTTGTTCTCTTATATCTCATTTTTGATTACAATTACCATCTTTAACGATTTAAGTTTCGGATTGGAATTGAATGTAATAAAATGTGCACGTCAAATTATGGTACTGTTCAATTTTGATACTTCATAGAATTCTTGGTATTTTAATAGTTATTTAATCTGGCATATGCACGTCATAAAATAAATCAATACAATTCATATCTATTGCATAGTTTAAACCAAACGATAATTAAAATGTAGAATGCCGTAGTCATGGAGATAATAACTTTCGCGCGATATTGACAGGGAGCAAAAGTATTACTTTCGTCCCCGAATTCGAAGATGAAAGTACGTACTTTCGAGCATGGGATGAAGAAAATATAATTTTTCGACCAGACGCAGGTGAAATTGTAATATTGCGTTCGCGAAGCCTCGATCGTCGTGTCATCTTCTAGGTCAGCGTACATATATGCATGTGTTTATGCACGTGCAACATATCACGCCGGTACGCTGCGCATTTAGGAGAAAATATTTTCCACGTGATTTTCTAATTCGCCGAGGAATGCGCACCCGCGACCTACTCTCTCGTTCGTTCATTCATTCGCATATATGTATATTATAATAAACATGCTGTACTCGATGTCGGAGTTTTCATATTAACCGGAGAAATTTTTGTTTTGCCACAGGCGACGAGATACTCTCGATAAACGGCAAAGTCCTGAGAGGATGCACGCACCAGGAGGTCATCGAGCAGTTCAAGGGCATCAGAGAGGGCATCGTCGAGCTCGAGTTGGCAAGACGACATAGGTGTGTATTTTTTTTTTTATATTTAATAATCTATTTTTGACGAATAAATTTTCTAATTCGTCCTCTTTCTCTCCTCCCACAGGCATCCGAAGGTTCCTCTCAAAACGGCACCCTACTAGATTATGAAAAAAACAAACGACGGGCATCGAGCATCTGCGTACCTGCCATAATATATAGAAAAAAAAAGTAAACCAGCTATCGGAACAATATAAATATAATAATAATAAAATATATTATTAATTAACTCGAAGACTTACATCAATGACGATAAAAAAAAATAATAATAATTGATCATGCTAAAGCATCAAAGCGTTATGAATTCTTAGATTCTAGTCTCCGTTTTTTAATTGCTACGACACGTTAATATTTATATACATATTATATATAGATTTATAATACACTCATTCACATTGTATATTAATTGTACTGTATTAATTTTTAAGCGACTATCTATTATACTTATACTCCGGCCCTCTTTTTTCACCTCGTTGTTGTTGTTGTTGTACAATGTCGAAAAAATCAAAAAAAAAAAAATCTTTGTAAAACGATTTATACGAATATTTACAATTTGCAATATATATTATATTGAATTATATAGAAGTTTATCGGAGTGTTTCGCGACTACGTAGCACGTAGTTTTTCTTTTAATATAATTCTCGCACGCATGCGTTCGTATATCGTATTGTTTTCTCGTTCGTATCGAGAATGATAGGAAAGCAAAAGCTCATTTGTATTATATAGAAGTCGAAAGAGATTTACGAACAAAATAGAAGAAATCGTCGAATGAAACTAAACGCAATAAATTGTACGGCGTTGTATTTGAATGTGATTAATTTCATTTACATATATACGGCTCCTCTCGTCGAGGCATCTAAGAGCCCTCAGGGCAGAGAATTTCTTTTTTTTTTATTATAAATAATGATGAAATAAATAATTAATATATGACTATATCATGCGTTATCGATGATTCTCTCCTTTTCTTGTTTACATCTGCTCACTTTTTCTCGAAGTTACTCTGTCTAACGGCGAGCCACTCATGTGACTGTCAGCATATCTATACTTTCTCTTTCAACCGTTATAAACAGTAACGGACCATATGCTCAGTATTCATTTTTCAGTGTGCAGTGCTAGACGTATCGAAATCATTCGTCCAAAGTTAACAATTTGTTTTATCAACGGTTCGGTTCAAAATGGCACAGTACGGCGACGATTTTTCGTTGTTTTTTCGTTTACCGGTGTTAAAAAATGTTTTGCTAGATATAAAACGAGTGGACGGCAGACGGAAAAAATTTTGCCAGATAATGGACGTTTGGGAAGATACGAGAGAGAACGAAGAAGACGACAGAATGATAATAGATTTGATGAACTCCGAGAAGATATTTCCGAGTGTCGAGTATAAAATTTATTTTCTCAAATATGCTTTGGAAAAGCGCAGCTTCCAAATGATGAAGCTGATCGAGGCGAGCGGATTGGAAATACGCGAGGTCGCGTTCGAGGATGGAAAGTCTGCCGTTCATTATTTGGCTGAGGTAGTATACGGGATAAATGATATACTTCACTTAGCCCCAAAAGTAACGACCCTAGAGTTCGTGGAATATTTTTTGAATGATATAAAAATAAACTACCAAGACAGTCTCGGCTATACATATTTTCACGGAGCTTGTATGGCGGGAAACGTGGCTGCAGTGAATCTGTTTATAAGCCAAGGCGTGGACGTGAATCTCGGCACATACAAGTATTCCGCGTTGCATATCGCTGCACAGTACAGACACGAAGACGTGGTCGAGATTTTACTGAGACACGGGGCCGATGCAAGCAAACAGGACGCGGAGGAGTCGACGCCTCTTCACGCGCTCGCGAGGCTGTGCCTGTGCCGGTGCACCAATGCCATAGCTTTCTGCGACAGGAGAAGACCCGTCGATAAAATAGTTAAAATGCTCGTCGATCGAGGAGCAAATATCGAAGCGCGAGATCGTGACGGTAATAGTCCCTTGGATATGGCGGTCTCTCGTTTCGACACGGAATTGACGAGATCGCTTTTAAAGTACGGCGCGATTCTCGACGGTTTGAACGAGGATACAATGTTCGGCGCGGAATTCACATCGACCGAATTGAAAAACTATCCGCTAGCGCTGAACATCATCGAGACGATGCAATTGTTGCAGTCGGCTGAGTATCGAATGAGCTTGCACGCAAGATTCAGGATGATCAAATGTTTCGAGGCAGTTCGAGGCGACGACACCGACCATCTTACCCCCGAGTACACTGGTTAGTCATGTAATTTTACCGATACAATCGTTTTAGCTTCCTTTATTATTTTATTAATTTTTGTTTCATTATTTCAATTTAGGGTTATTCGATGACGTAATTCACTATTACGCGATAGCGAATATGTTGTTTTTTCATCGTCACTTTGGCCTGTACATCAGACAAGAAGCGTACGATTTCTTGGACAACCGTTGCAACAGATTAAAAAAGAAAGTAGAAGAGTTTGATAGGGGTTTGGAGGAAGAAGAAGTTTGGGAGGAGGTTAAAAAAACAATTGAAGTTTTGACTGAAAAATTATCGCCAATGAAAAACATCATGCTAACCGAGGACGTCTCGCTCTATCAACTTTGTCAGATGAACTACAGCAAGGGTTACTCGATAATTAAGAAATTGAATAATTGGCAACTACCACCATTGGATGATAATTCGTGTACACACCTAAACATCATTATTAAAAGACACATAGGAAATATTTTAATTAGACGACACTTGGAGTTATTCGTAGCCGATCTCTTCATGACCGATTATTGCAAATTGGAGCTCCCTTACGTCGTGTGTCGCCTAGTTGCCGAGAAGATGAGTTACGAGGAACTACTTAGGTTGTTCCATCAAACAGACGAGGATTGTTTACGTTAGCAGTGGCCAATTCGGCGATTTGAAAGACTGCGGGACCGACGACAGAGTCATCAGGCTTGAATTGCAGCAAAGCTTGGAATATAAAATTTAGGCACTCATGCGTAGCTGTGAATAAAATTAACATATGAATATGCATGATAATGCACAATGTTTTGTGATATTACACTAAATAAGTTACAGCATTGTCAGACTTCAATTGAAGTATGCGCAAATAAGAGAAGATGCTAACATAAAGTCGTTTATGCGAATGATTTCTAAATAATGCATATGATAACGTTTAAACTATTGTATTTTGTACTTACAAGGAGAGCTTTTCAGGTCCGGGGCACAGATCTTTACCAAACTTTTTCGGAGGTCTTCTGGTACTCAATACTGAAGCTCTGTGCTTAGTTTGATCCAATGGGCCTTAGGGCCCATTTTGTAGAGGATTTTCCACATTATAAAAAAATCTTTGTTATTTTCTATATCGATATAGAAGTACTTAAACGAAAAAATGCAACGATCAAAAGTTTTAAAATTTTTCAAAGAATCTGCTTGAATTTTTTCAGAATTTTTGGGACCATCTACCACTCTCTTTAAGAAGTCCTAAAATCTATTAAAAAGGCGTCAAATTTGGGCCTCTTGAATTAAGTGATAGATGGTCCCAAAAATTCTGAAAAAATTCAAGCAGATTCTTTGAAAAATTTTAAAACTTTTGA
>CACVKI010143833.1:0-13126 GCA_902732785.1 Trichogramma evanescens | reverse complement strand
TAACGAATTTGTACTACGTATCAGACGATAATTGGACACATGCAGCCGAGAACACGAGAAATTCCATATCAGCTCACATGTACGTGATAATGCTGTGACAGAGCGGACAACTGTTGATATTAACAACTTCGCGTTCCGAAATGGCGTAGTGCTTGCAGACGGTACAGAGCCAAGCCGAGGCGAGGTTCATAAGAGGTCGGCCCGTGACGACGCAAGCCGGAAATGGACTAGCGCAGTTGGGACAAGCTACGCAGTAATCCGGTACGAGACTCTCGCAGCTAATGCACTCGGCCTTGGAGGGAGCTTTAGCGTCCCGAGGTGGGCGCGCACCAAACAACTCCAGAGCCAATTCCTCGTAACGCGGATCGATAGCCTCGAGTCGCACGAAGGCCCTAGAACAGGTCGCGAGGGCCCGACAGGCACAGCTCGCCAAAGCCAGCAGCGCGTAGAGCGGCTCCTGCTCGAGCAGCTCCTCGTACTCGCGCAAACGGAGGGCCGTTCGCATGGCCGCCTCTGGCTCGCTGGCGTAGAGTTGACGATGCGCCAGCAGCAAAAAGTGATAAGCTTCGGCTCCTCGCCAGGCTTCCTCGAGGAGCCTGGCATCCTCGGCCCCGGCAGCCTCGGCGAGGCCCGCCAAGAGTCCGGCCGGCCGGGCGCGGCCCAGAGCCTCCTGAGCCAGCAGCGCGGCGAGCACGTAGAGCTTCTTGAGCCTGAGCGGCGGCGCACTGCCCGATTGCTCTCGGGCGAGATCCAGCAGTAGACGGGCCGCCTCGAGGGGTCGATCGGCTTGACGGTAGAGCTCGACGGCCTGAAGGCGTCGACCGGCCGACAAAAGGTGGCGCGCGTACTTGGCCAGCAGCTCTGGGATGCCGGGCAGGCGCCAGGTTCGCGCCAGCTCGAGGGCCTGCTCCCAGCGGTTGGCGCGCACGCACGTGTCCACGGCCAGACGCAGCTCGGCGCAACGCACGAAGCAAGCCACGGCCTGCTGAACCATGCCCACGGAGGCGAGCATGCGACCGGCGCGCCTCAGGGCGTTGGGCTCTTGGAGGCGCGCAGCCACCGCCGCCAGCTGCTCGTACTCCTCCAGGCGGTAGTGGCAGTCGAGGAGGCGTTCGAGGGCGCCGCCGCGCTCCAGGTGCTCTCTGGCCGCCCTCCACTGCTGGCCGAGGGCTAGCTGCTCGCCCCAGCTGGCCTCGGCGCGCTCGAGCATCGCGTCCGACAAGACGTTGCTCGACGGGGCGTCGCCGCTGCCGGTGCCGAGGTTGGTCGTCGAGAGGCGCATCAACTGGAGGGCTCGGGGCTGCTCCCCCAGTCGGAGCCGCAGCGTCACGGCCAGGTCGCGCCGGTCCAGCTCGAGGTAGGCGCGCTCGGCCGCGTCGTACTCGCCGAGGTAAGCCAAGACCTCGGCGCGACGCAGGCCCGCGTCGTGCATGCCGCGCAGCCGCTTGACGAAGCGGATCCCGAGGTAGTCGGCGCAGCGCACCAGGGCGTTCTCGGCCTCGTCGAGCTCGAGGGCTCGGAGCGCGTGCTCGGCCAGCAGACGCCAGAGCCTCGGGTGGGGCCGCTCGCGCACGAAGGCCTCGGCCTCCTTGGGGCCGACCCGAGCCAACAGGTCGCGGGTGTCGCGCAGCGACTTGACCTCGAGGTCCTGCAGCAGTTCGGGGCCCGCCGACTCGGGCTGTCGCACGAGCTCGTCCAGCAGCACGCAGCGGATCTCGAGGTCCTTGAAGCAGCAGGCGTAGCCGGCGCAGTTCATCGGCTCCTCGGGCTCGAGGCCGCGAAAGATGTACATGCGGCTCTTCTCCATGACGGCCAGCAGTCGCGGGTTGTCTTGCGCCCAGCAGACCGCCCAGGCGTCCTTGCGCTCGAACTTGGCCACGTCCTCGAGGCGTTCGCGCTCCTCGTCGTCGTCGGCGGCGGCGGCCTCGACGCTGCTAGATCGGCCGACCACGGAGCTTATTCCGGTGCTGGGAGCTAGCTCGAGGAGACGCAGCAGCGCCTGGCCGTCGACGATGGCGGCCCGCGTCGAGTCGCTGTTGATGGCCATCAGACAGGGCCGTCGCGCCGTCGCGTAGCGCTTGCTCAGCGTCACCTGGGGCAGAGCGTACTGCTGCAGCATGCCCGACTCTCGGCCCAGCAGCAGGAGCTTGTCGCTGCAGCAGATGCTGCAGATCGGGTCGCCGGTGTCGCGGCGACCGGCCGAGCTCTCCCGGGGCACGGCGATCTCGAGCGAGTCGCCGCCGGTCGCCGTGGCCGTCGTGCTCGTCGTGCTCGGTGGGCTCGCAGCGGTGGCCATCTCGACGGTGCCCGTGGGCGTGTCGTCGACGTGGTAGACCTTCTCCCGACGCAGCCTCGCCGGCTGCAGGGCCGAGCTGCGCGGGGCTCGAAAGTTCCAGAGGAGAAAGTGGCTGCGCATCGCCGCGACGACCGTGGTGGCGTTCATGCAGAGCTGCCTCGGCTCGAGGTCCAGGTACTTGGTGTCGAGCGGCGTCGAGATGGCGTTGCAGACGTAGAGGACGAAGCGCTCGGGGCCCTGGCCGATCTCGTTGCGGGCCGCCAGGACGCAGTGCTCGCCGTGCGCCGCCACCGCCAGCAGAGCCCGCACGTACTTGAAGTAGCGCGCGTTCGTCCGGGTGTTCCAGAAGGTGACGCAGACCCCGTCGCGGCCCACCCGCTCGTCCGTGAAGACGACCGTGTGGCCGAAGTAGGCCCACTTGTAGTCGGGCCGCACGTTCGCGAAGTAGATGTTGGAGTCGACCGAGAGGGCCAGCCTCAAGGAGCCGTCCTCCCAGCTGCAGCCGCTCACCTCCTTGCCGGGGATCTTGAGGATCTTGAGCTGCTCGCCGAACGTCGAGAAGAACGAGATGACGTTGGAGTCGCGACGCTCGTGGCTGAGGGAGGTGCCGGCCACGGCCAGCAGCGAGCCGTAGCCGTTCCACACGCAGCAGCTCACGCTCATGAGGCAGTCGACGGTGATGGGCGTGTCGTCGCTGGCGTCCCGCAGCAGGTAGAGCTTGCCGTTCTGGTAGCAGACGGCCAGCACCGGACAGTCCTCGGCCACGTAGCCGTTCTGGCCGTCGTACCACTGGAGCGAGACGATCGCCTGGCCCTGGCCCTGGCCCTGGCCCTGGCCGATGTTGTCGAGCTTTGTCAGGAACGTGCCCTGCTCGTCGTACAGGTGCGCCTCGCCGCTGCTCGAGCCGAACAGCAGGAGCTTCGCGTCCGGCGACCACTGCACCGCCGTCAGCACGAGGCCCTTCAGGTCCTTGCCCCAGATCCGGTTGCCCTCGACCGAGCCGACGATCACCGCCCCGTCCTCGTAGACGATGCAGATCTTCAGGCCGTTCGAGCTCCAGCACATGCCTCTGACCGTGGACTTGTTGCGATTGTTGATCATCTCCTCGTACCAGGAGCCTTTGAACAGCATCCAGACGATTATCACGCCGTTCTGGTCGCTCGACGTCAGCTTCAGGTGCTCCTCGTTCCAGGTGACCACCTGCACGTGGCCGTTGTGGCCTTCGAGGCTCTGATTCATGCTGAGGCTGCTCGACGCGTTGTTCGTGCTGTTGCGGCCCCTACCGCCGCTGCTGTTGCTCGTCGGCTCAGCCGTTGTTGTCGTCGTTGTGCTTGTCGTTGTGCTTGTCGTGGATGTTGTTTGGCTGTTGCCGCCGCCGCCGCCGCTCAACGAGCTCGTGTCGGCCCTGATGACCTTCAGCAGGCCATCCTCTCCACCCACGGCGATGTAGCCCTTCTTTTGGTTCCATGCTATACAGTTCAGTCGGACGTTGTTGGGGATGGCTATTTTCTTGCTCAAGTACACGTACATCGCGACGGTGCGAGCGCTGACCTTCTCCCTTGTACCAACTTTCCGATCTCTCAACGATCACAGAACTATTCAGCGCGTCCAACTTTTAACGTTGGGCCTGCGAGCAAAAGCGCCGATTCGATTATCGCTATGGCACCAAGGCGCATAGATAGCTTGAATAATCTGCCCCTACGTACATACCTCATCTCTCGCAGCTCATCGGGCGGCTCATCTTTTTTGCGGGCTTCTCGATTTAATTGAGCTCTTGGCTGCTGCGCTTTACGTGCGCACAACTGACAACTGTGACACTCTTGTATATGTACGTTAACGTACGATCTGCGATTGGCTTGTTTACGCGTCAACGATCATAACAAACCAAAGCTCATAACCTAAGTCTCTGTGAGCGCTGCGAACTGCAACGCCTGCCGCACACAGCGGACTGCGATAAAGCCTGACCGAGTAGTTCCGAGACTCGTTATAGTGGCAGTGCACTTGTGCCGCAGTCAGTGCATCGGCGCGACTGCGTCAGGCAGCAGCAGCAGCAGCTTTACACGTAAGCCAAGAGGCAAAATAACGGCAGCTCCCGCGGCAACGGGCATTAACGCACAGCGGCAGCGACTGCACTCAGCAGGTGTGTCGCACCTTAAATACACGCTGCAATAAATGAATCAAGTGCTACGCCGCCTGCTATGTATACTTGAAGGGCGCACCAACGCTACTCTTTACTCCTATACTTGCCTATATAAGTATAACATGCTACAAAAATATACACCTGCAGCTCAGATATATACTATTTACGAGTCAACTAGTAAGGACGAAACCTTATAGTTATATCTACTTCTACTGTATGCATCATTCTGCGTGTATGGGACTGACGTGCACGTATCGATGCAACAATATTATACTCGCATGAATGGAAATAAAGTCAGCTCTGATAGGTAATGAAAATCTCAACTATCAGCACCCACATTCATTATTATTTTTAATTTAAGTTTTCCTTTATGTATTTAATACTGTTATTTTTGCAGGAGGCATTGTTCAACTCCTCTGCACATTAAACTTTGTGCATAAAATACGAGCTCGTAATAGAGCCAAACTTTGTCCAAAGCACTACAAAATGTTAACATTTATTACTTGGACACCTTTAGTCATTTGATAAGTATAAGTCTTTTAGATAGAAAAACGTATAAGCAATAATTGACGCTGCCTGTAAAATGCTGGAGGAAAGCTATCCTGCGGCTGAAAGGATTTTATCAGACCTTGAAAATATTTTTAAGAAAAATCAAAACTTATCAAGTTTTGAAATTATACCCGCTGAAGATAATGGGAACAAGTCACCAGTACATTATGACGTGAATGCTGTAGGCTTAGAATCATGGTGTGTCAAGCCACTTTTTTGTTATGTTTACCATAGTTTGATAGAATCAAGAAAAAATATTTTAAGAAGAACGGATACATTGACCCTATCTCGCTGGTTATTTGGAGCATTATTATTGAATCCTGACATTTCTACATTTTGGAATATGAGAAGAGAATTTGTAAGATGTGGCAAAATTGATTCACTGGAAGAATTGCGTTTTATTGGTATTGTTTTATATTTTAAACCAAAATGTTTTGAAGCATTTTCTTACAGAAGTTGGATTTTGAATTATGTTCTTCAAAGAAAAAATGACTTAAGTATCAATCTGTTGTTGCTGTTCCAAAAAGAAATGCAAACTTGTGATATGGCAGCAGAAAGATATAAAAATAATTGTCATGCCTGGAGTTACCGTAGCCATGTGCTTACAGAGATAAAAAAATCATATCCCGAACAATTTAATTTATTTTTAAGGAAGGAATGGCAAGATTCCAGAAAATGGTGTTGTTCTCACATTTCAGATTATAGTGGATTGAGTTATAGACAAGTTTTGTTGAAACTACTATTATTGCATAATTTAGAAATAGACAGGATATCTCCACAGCTAACATTAGCAAGAGATATTATTTTTAAGTTCATAAAAATTGCGAATGAGTATTACGATGCAACAAATTTCTCCAACTTATCCCACAAAGAAATTTTAGATTTACTACATGGAACAGAGTCAATTGAGAACCCTGATATAGCATATGAACAGTCAATTATAAGTGTTTCATACTGGATAGAGGATTGTCTGATGAACGAACAATTAATCTGCATGTTTCCTGGTCATGAAGCACTATGGTGTCACAGACGATTTTTAGCGTTAATATTAAACACCATGCAAGAGTCTTATGCAAAAAACTTCTTTTATGAAAATACAAGCTTTGATAACGTTCAAGTTGTGAAATTTATATCCAAAGATATTTCAAGTAAAAGTGTTCCAAAAAAGAATGAAAATGTATCTCCTAGCCTTTTAGGTATTGCATTTACATTATACAATGAAAACTTAATTGAAAAATCAAAGCATGAAAACAGTTGTCAAAGAAAACTGGCTTTAAATTTTCATAAGTTACTAAGTTATGTCAATCTTCAACTTAATGAATCATTAAAACTTTAGAAATATAGTAATTAGAACAAAATTGATTTAAAATTATTTTGTACATAAAATTAATTATTGTTTCCTTCAAGTAATTGTAATAAAAATGTGATAAAATTTAATCAAGATAAAATATTTGGCTCAATTTTCTTTCTTCCAACCCATCTTATTATATATATTTCAAGTAATCAGCATATTTAAAAAAAAACTGAACCAAGTTTCGTTAGTTTTTGAAGGTTTAATTGAAATTGCAATTTGAGCAGTTGCAAAATTTTGGCTTCTGCTTTCGCGCATCATGCGCTGTACGACATTGGCCTTTGAGCCCATCATGATGCACCATCAGCAAAGTGTTTAATTCAGTCTCCATTCCCGGTCGGGTTGGAAAAGAATTTTTTTCGATTATGCCAAACATTTTGATGCTAATACTCAATTTGCTTTAAATACTCGGATGAGTTCAATTTTGTAAAATAATCAAATTCGCAAAAAGTAAACTTATTTGCGAAAAAAGTAAAGCTAAGGTTATAGAGGTAAAAACCAAAACAATAATAATTGTGAATTGATTTTTACTGTGTTAAAAATGCTATTTTTATTTTATAATGATTTTCTATTAAAGGCATACTAAAAAAGGACTTCTGAAGTTAATAATAATTCCTATAAAAGATAATCCACTAGTTGAAAAATGACTACTATTAAAAATCCTGGAGGTATTGACATTTTACGTTTACCTGTGAATGAGGAAGAACATGTTTATCCACCGTGGTATATGAAATATACAAAATCTCACATACTTCATTCAAAATGCTCAGTAACTGGTCAAGAAAACCAAGGTTGTCCTGAAGATATTAATCAATGTCAATTTTGTTCGTAAGTATCGTTAAAAATTAAAGCTTGCTTCCTTGACATTGATTCTAAATTGAATACTTAAAAACTAAATTGAGTCAATTTGTTATAGTTATAGCCGTGCCCTGGAAATGCCCCATATGCCAGACATGGTATTTCCAAATAACATTCTCTATTTAAAACATAAAAATGGAGCTAAGATAGAATTTACAGCACTAGATGCTCTGAAAAGAGTTTCAAATGGAAAAATAAGTATAGAATTAGCTTGTGCTGAAGCTTGGAGAGAGTCAAGGTATATTTTTTATGATTATTTTCATAAACTTAATTAATTAGACTCCAATAATTATAAATATTATTATAGATCAGATAATAAAGAATATTTACAAGAAAAAATCAAACCATTTGATTGGACATTTACAACTGATTATATGGGTACTTATACTGGTTTTGAAATTATAGAGACAGAAGAAAGAATTAATTTGGAAAAATTAAAAAAAAAGGAAAAAATACTATTTTATGTTGATCTTACGTTATTTGAAGATGAATTACATGACAATGGAATTGCATCCCTTTCTGTCAAAATGGTTTGTTATTTTTATAATTACTAAAATTATGTTGTTGAACATAATTAATTCTAAATGTTTTATTTCAGAGAGTGATGCCTGGGTCTTTTTTTATTTTGCTACAATATTTTTTAAGAATAGATAATGTAATGATAAGATTAAATGATACTCGTTTGTATCATGAAATGGGTAAACCATATATGATACGTGAGTACACATCGAGGGAAGCAAAATTTGAAGATATTGAGGTAATTTTTTCCTATAGCCTTTATTTTTTGTTAAAATTAGAAAACAGAATTATTAATAATTCATATTTTTACAGGGCAATATTTCAAAGTATGTGCCACCAAGTGAAATAGCTCCTCATCTACCTATAGTTAAAAGTTATTATCATCAACTTACTGTATCTCAGCCAGAAAAAATACCAGATGCTTCAACTTCTACAGCAGAAAACTTGATTAATTCTTCTCAACAAAGTACAAGACTGGAGAATAATACTACTTCAATAGAAATTACCAAATCTGTTGTTGATACTCCAAAAAAAGATTAGTGTAATTTTTTTATAGAAATCAATTTGTTAATGAATACAACTGAAAAATGTAAATTTGAGTTTTAAAATTATTGATTATTTAATATAAAAATCGATTTTTGATATGTTTAATAGTTTATTTAAAAACAACTAGTTTTATTCACAAAAATAACTCTTATAACTAATCTACTGTTAGACTGAATCTATTTTGTCAGAAAAAATATTTTTTAAATGAAATTTCATGAATATATATAATGCAAACAAATGAAAAAATGAAGAAATTTGCTACAAATTCAATTGTATTTTGTTTTATACCTCTTTCCCAATATGATTTTAATTGTTGGTAATGTTTTCATAATAATTTTATTTAAAATAATTAGTACCCTTTGATACTTTTTTTAATGTAAACAATTTGAATATTTCTAAGAAGCATGATATTTATAGAATTATTATAACCATTACTTCGAATTTAAAAAAAATGAGAATGAAATGAAACAGATTAATCGTTTTAGTAACGCTAAAAATAAAATTAAATGCACTCACACAAAGTGTGAAATCAAGGTCAATTGATATGAACAATTGTCAATTGCCTTAAACAAATGGCAAATCAAACAATAGCTCAGCCCAAAAAGCATGCGATAACCGTGAATTACGACAAAAGCTAACGCAACTTTTGTCATCTCCGGGATTTATGTAATTTTTTATTCAATCTTGCGGCATTTAAAGATGAAGCTTCCAATGCTTAATTTGATGCATTGGGCCAGGATAATTTTCGAAATAATTTTCTTTTTTGTTAAAACATATTAGAGATTTTTTTATTTCGGATAGAACCGACTCGAAGAAAAATGCAAATTAATGCGAATTAGTCAAAGAATACATATGAAAGACCTTTTATTTTCAGCATCTCAATGAAAAAAGGTGATGAATCATCTTGAAAAAACTCATACATATTTTTAAACTAATTCTAGGACTTTTTTTCTATGCATTTTTCATCTCAAGCAGTTCTTTTTTTTAGATAAAAAATCTCTATAAGATTTTTCATTAAGAATAAAATTATTTTAAAAATGGACTTCAAGGTCAAATAGATCAAACTTAGCACAGGGAACTTTATTAAAAGTAACTTAATTAGAGACCCCAAAAAATATTTTAGGTAAGGAACCTGGTGATGGAAATTTGGTTAAAAAATTAGGACAGTCCTAATTTAAAACTTTTTAGATTTTTATATCAGAAATGTTCATGTTTTACGGAACTTTGCTCGCAGCGTTTGCGTTTCGAACATTCAAACAACTTCCGAATGGCTATAGTATAAATGCAAGCCTTGCTACATCTTCGACATCATTCATTTTAAATTCTGCAAACAACAATTACAAAACCTTATCATGGATAGCACCTTATTAACGAGTTGTCCTACTATTTTACGGTTTTTACTTATTTTATATCAGGATAATAAAAAAATTAACGCAGTAAATGTTCACAGATTGTTTATCTTTATTTATATATTTCGCTGTATTAAATAAATATTTTCATTCATCAAAGGATCTGTAGCATTACAATTTGATAAAGTTATAACATTTCTCAATGCTTTTATAGAAAATAAATGCATTGATAATAATGTGGATATGTATCTTTACTTTGTTACTAAGTATTCTGTATATGATTGATTCTCCCGATTCATCGATATTTCGAATCGGAAAAGTGCTAAAAAAAATTTTCTCCAAACCCTTTTTTAAGAACGGAACTTCGTTTCTTACCCAAAAAAGTATTTTTTCTCAAGTTTATAGAGCTAGGATATGAAATTCATTTTTAACATGTAATTTGCCTATGCTGAAACTGGGTACAGCTGCTAACGGAGCGGACAGCAACGGAGCGGACAAATCGTTGTTTTGTGTGCCGTTTATGCAGAGTTTAAATGCGTCGAATTTCGCCGACAACTAGGACTTGGAGTTTTTAAAAACGAACATTTCTACGTATTTTACGTTAAAAATTTCTCTAGAAGAAGGAGTAATAGAGAGAGAGAAAAAAAAAAAAAAAAAAAAAATGGACTTTTTTTACGTCCGTATTCTTTGCTAACGGAGCGGACAGATTTTTTTACCGCTTGATTTTGCCGATACGTCTGACGCTTTGGCGAAGCCATCGTCCAACGTTTGAAGTTTTAACCGCCGAAAATTGAACACATGAACTTTTTTGAGAAAGTTAGTACGGCGTAGGGACCTCAAAGTGGTAACGATACCATTTTAACGTAGTATGTTTAAAGTACAAAAAAATATGACCAAAATTCAGGACACTTTTGTAATAGCTGTACGAAGTTCAAAAACGATTCCTGAAGTACCAGTGGCACATAAAAATCATCGATAAGAAGTATAGAATAGAGTCTGTATACTATAAAATATCTAGGTATTCATTAAAAAACGCACAACATGAAGAAAGCAACGATTCTGACTTTAGGACAGCTAACGGAGCGGACATTTGGCATGGTTATACTACTGTAGTAAGTGCTAGGTGTTGAATTTTGAAATTTTTCCGGTGGGGATTTGTTAAGTACACTTATTCAAAGACAACTGCATCGCGAGATTTTCATTTTTTTTCATCACCGAGCCCCTGCGACACTAGGACACGCAATATTGATGAATCGGGAGAATCAACCATATACATAATTGCTCACAAGTGCATAACCAGTGCAAAATCAATTGAGCAGATACTCATCTTTGGTTGTTTGCAACCTATGTTTAATAATATACACAGAGATTAGAATTAAACTATTGTTACTTTCATAGAACATCGATAAAGTTTGGTTTGGTATATAAACCCACAAGTTTTTCAGCTTTTTTACCATAGAAACATTAATTTTTCTAATTTTGTACAAAGTACTATAAAAATTGATAATGAATTTTATTTACGCACATCAAAAAATTTTTTGTTAACAGGAAAAAGCCACCCATGCTTACGGATCGGAAACTTCGTGTATTTTGTATATTATGTCTATACAAACTCCAATACAAATTGACAATAACATATGATAGCTTGATTGAATGTTCATTTCAAATGATTCAATCGATTTACATTGTTTAATCAAGAAAGATTTTTAAAAACTTGGCTCAGTTTCATATGTATGAAATCTACTATTAAACATTTTGAACTAAATATCTGCAAATATCAATAATATTTATTAAATTCAAATCAATACATAAAACAGTATCATTGAGACGTCATTTAGAATATGCACAAGATAATTTTCTAAGAATTCAAATAAGACAAATGCTTTTAATAACATGAATAATTCTTTTTTTTTAGCTGCACATGCAATTGATTACTTAGCAAGTAATTTTAACTAGAAATGTTCAAAATATTATTCATCATGTTTAATGGCAAATATTATTTTTATATTAGGATTTTTATATTAATTGTACCCTGGAGTACTAACGCACACTAATAAAATATAAAAGTGCAAGCTTGTACAAATGTATTATAAAAATCTAAATTTCTACACGTGATCTGGTAATCAATATTCATTGTTTCATCATTTAATGTTTCTTGATAAGCCTTTTTCAAATATAGCTAATGTGTCGGTTCAATTTGGATAAATTAAATCTAGTAATTAATAAATTGTTTGTCAAGCTATAAAAAAATTTTAAAATTCATTAAAGGAAATATATAATTTATGAACTCAATGATATGATTTGATAGCTTAGTTACAATAAAATCTGCAAGTGATAGATTATAAAAATGTTCTGTAGGCAAGATTTATTTAACTGAGTAAAGTGTACTTCTTAGCTATAATGTTTTTTAATATTTTTGCATTAAATAACGTCGTTATATTAATAGGTTATGCTCTGATAATGATATAAATAATTATTTAACAATTTCAACTATGCAGTAATATTAAAAAGTGAATTTCTCGTGATATAATACAAGATATCAAATTTCGGAAGACAGGCTTAATATCTTTTCATAAAAATACTTTTTCAAACTATTATTAATTAAACTATTGAATTATCTACTATACATACATAAATAAATATCGATTTATATGTACATACAATTGTATTGATAGTGGTTATTAAAAAACTGGCAATTCATTGACTTAGGCGCAATTTTTATTTAAGTACGCAATAGGTAATAGTCAAAATAAATCTTCATTAGTGTTTTCATATCGAGTTTAAACAACGAGATTCTAGTCGTCTTTGTAATTCAATCATTATCTTAGGTACCCAGTTACATTCTAATTAAAGGGTTTTGAGAGATCATTAACGTACATAATATATTTGAAAATAAAATTCTTTTTAACACCCTTAACTATGCTCCAAACATCAATAAATCGATGCTAAACGTTTATTGATAATATAACTCTATTTTGTTTTACAAAATTATTTACACTTACAAACGAAATATTCTCAATATGGAAGCTTATATACCTCTAAATTAATATGTTATAATTACAAAATGTTCGTCGGCGACTGCTTAATATGTTTCAACTGAAAATGAATCGAATATACTTTTACAAATGTACATTTATATTTACAAAAAATGTACATCAATTTTCTAAATAGATATATAACAATAAAGTTCATTTTTAGACAGCCGACGAGAAAAAGTAAGGCGTTCGTTAATCACAATCGAACACGAATTACAAATACGTAAATATAATTTTCCTTACAATTAATACTACCATCTTAACATATTCAAGACCCTTGCAAATAAACTATATGCACTATTTAAATATAATATTTATAGGAATATATAACGACGCCCTTTATGAAGAGTAGCACGGTTAAATTACCAAAAACTGTAAACGTGTTACTCTTCGTAAATGACATCGACAAATAATATATTTATAGTTTGTAGTGAGTTTTCAAACGTTGCCGTTATTTTTATCTGCTTAGTTTCACAGAGCATA
>CACVKI010143831.1:273-27102 GCA_902732785.1 Trichogramma evanescens | reverse complement strand
GAGTTAATTTATGAAGATACATTGGAAACCACGAGTAGCTGCTTCTTTACAAATAAAAATGGATTGTAAAAGTGAAGTGAAGAAAATAAAAAGTAGAAGGTGTTGTGTGCATGACTGCAAAAGTAAGACTGGCGTAACACAAGTGCCTTTTTATCATTTCCTTACAGATAATAAGCTATTTCCTCATAAAGTAGCTTGCAGAAATGCTTGTTTTATCAATGTAATGTTGTATTATCAATGATTTTTTATTTATCAATTGTTTATGGTGGGTGTCTGCGTGACTTTGTATGTAAATACATGCAAGCGTACACATTTCTAGACCTCCACCAGTTCATGATACCGCCACCGCGCGCTTGGCGCTGCAGTCGAGACTCGAGGCCAATAGTCTACTATTATATCTGGCGTCACTGATAATCGATCCTTTAAAAAATTTTTTTTATTTATTAAAGTGAAACTTCTTGTTTTCATCATTATTTGTTACTTCTTAATGTTAAATAAAGATGCATTTAATCATAAATCATAATATGAATAATCACCTAATTGTGTACATATTGCCTTTCACTTATTATGTATGATCTGCCTATATCACTACGTTAAACAATGTCATCGAAGACATTTTTTGCATTATATTCATACTACAATAAAATCAAAATACGTTCTTTATTCTACTGTGAAGAACTCTGTACATTCATCTCAAACATATTCGTTTTTCACATATACTCGAGAGTAGGCGGACCAGTATACTCGTGCATAAGATTTGTTGTATAATAGCCCTTTAACCATATTTTACGCTGCTTTCCTTGCCTTGGAAATAGTATGCGAAATAAAAGTGTACAGAAAAGACAAAATGGAAGTTGAGCCGTGAAAGATAAAATAAAAGCTTTGTAAGATAAGAAAACGACTGAGTATAGGTATAACTGAACGTTTTCGTATGCAAGACTTTTTTCAGACTATCTGTTTGTATTCATGCCATTCTAGGTTCCTAATTTTCCATTTTGCCTCATTTTACCTACGTGCTGTGTCGCATTAATGTGTGTGTAATCAAGATTTGTCAAGCGGATGAAAGCCAAAGGAAAAGCTTTGAGTTTGCTTGACAAAAGTTCAGTAAATTGAGCATGTGGCCATTATGGATTATTTTGATAATGGAAAAGCAGGAGAAAATAATCATTGTCATGAGCTTTCATATTTAAGCGCGAAGAAATCGATTGAGAATAACTGATTTTGGTAAACAACGATAAATTTCAGGGATTTGAGAGAAATAAACGATAGCAATTGCAATTGTTTCCAATTCTCTCTAATTAAATCTTCCCTTTCACTGATTTTGCCAAAGAATTTATACGATTGCACCTATTTCAATTTCTTACTTGCTTTTATTTTTGCTTATACAATATTCTCTTTGAATTTAACTCGATCTCCATTATTCTCTTTATCTCAAGCGCTGCACAGCACTTCCCGCTGCCTTCTCCTTTACATATATATACCTTTTTTGTTCGTTCCTTTTTAATACTATTTATTCGGCTCAGTGTCCTTTCTCTCTCTTTCTCTCTGTTTCTTTTAGAATCTCTTTTTTTACGCGTGTTTCCTTTTGCGGCTTTAGCTACTGCACGACCAATCGCTTATTTAAAGAAGAAGGAGCGAGATAGAAAGAAGAGGACTGGCAGCTTTTATCTGTACAACAACGTAGGAAAAAAGTTGGCAATAGTCACGGAAAACTGCTACGTTCAACGGAATCCCATTACCCATTTACCTACGCCGCAAATGCGCATGCAGAGGAGCACATGAATGGTGCGCGACGATAGATGGACCGATACGATGAACGCATGACACAAACCACGTACAAAAGTGTATCTATGCTAAAACGAATGAAAAGAAAGGAAAATCGAAATAGAAAAACAGTTAAATGAAAAGCCTGCACCAAAATGAGATGAACAAAAAATAAAAAATTGAAAAGGTTAATCGTCATTACTAATGGTGCGCGATGGAAAAGCAAGCTTTAAATATTTTTTTACTTTTCAAATGACTGATTGGCAATTATTATTTGCATTTACACAATTAAAGTTTAATTTTGGCTATGCAAACCCATGCTGAAATAAATGACCTTATAAAAATTAAATGCTTCAGTACGTTGCATTATTATTCAGGGCACGCTCAGATTCACTATATACTTGAACCACTTGAATAATTAATAATGAATACAAATGACACGATTTACAAATGACTGATTATTCAGAGGATTAATTGAAAATTTTTCTGTACTATACTGCTTCCATTATTTTTTACACACTTCATTATTCTAGATTTCTCCAGATATAACCAGATAATAATAATTTTTTATCGATGAATTGCAGAAAGTTTGAAAGTATTATTAACGCTAAAGTCAAAAAGTTTGGATGAAGTATGAAATATTTTACCTTTATGAATTTAGTTTCTTATGAGTATAAAAACATTTATACCTGAAACAGATTAATGAATTTATGATATATTATAAATAAACGAATATTCAGGATGGAATCTTGAAAATATCTTTTTAAAGATTCAAATGATGCGCGAGAAAAAAAGTTTTTATTAATAATTCTCTTTTTATAAAATTTTTAAATTTTTTATATGGATGTTTGTAACAAGCATGAACTAATTTCAAAAAATTTTAAAATATCTTCTGATTGATCGAGAGACTTTCAATTCAGACTGACATTCACTTAGATTCTTAAAAATATATAAGGTTGCAATTTCTAAAAACGTATTAAAATTTTTTCTTGTTCCATTTACAATTCTTTAAATTAAAATACACAATTTATCGTCGACAATTGATTTTCCTTTTTTACGGTGATGTACCCAAAATGTATACTAAAATTGATTGAAAAATTTTATTTTTAACAAAGAGAACATTTCTCTGATGCCTGTATCGAAATTTATTTTCAAGTTGTTCGTATAGTCAAAAAAATACTTATTCATAATATTTCTTTTTATTTTTGTAAAGAAAAAAAAACAAGACCAATATCTAAATCACATGAAATGTATCCTGCAAGTCGAAACATTAATTTTTCACATCGAGTATTATTTTTTCGAAGCTGTAAGAAACTATGTTACGATATACTTTAAGAAATAAATCAACTTTTAACGCTCGCAACAGCAAGCATATTTATAATGAATATTTTTTTATGTAAAAATTCATATAAATATGTATTAAACTCGGTTGTTTCAATTCTTTTAATTTAAATAACCACATAACGTGAGCTTCCATTTATGCTATGAAAATTTTAGGGAATCAAACGTTTCAATGTCTCAATAATGTATTTATTAGTTAGCATGCTTTAAATTTTTTAAATTGCAATAAGTTCTTTATAAAAATATATCGTGAAATAAATATAGCGAAATGCAAAGTGAGTTGAAAATATAATTTTTCAATCTTTCATCGCAAACGAGACATCGAAGTCAAAAAAATCGAGTCAATTTGGTTTGACGAGACAACAAAACATACAAATTGTGTTGGGTTTTTAGCTGTGAAACAAAGTGTCAAATTTTCCATCAGGTGAATATACTCGCAGTACTTCTTCGAGTTTCAAGATTATCCCCTCTATGTTTGGAGCGAGTCTGGGTTAAAATGCGCCTATACCTAGTTCGTTCGCGCGTAAAGCATCTACACCGTGTGTCCAGCATCAGTGGCAGTAGTGTATGCTCGACTTCCGACGGTGGTAATTTTAGATTGGCACGAGATAGCATGTATATGTATAAACGAGCAAGTAAGAGCACACGAATCGAGCGTTTGCGAAGCGTGTGTGGGAACCAGTGACGACAACGTCGACTGCGAAGACGAAGACTACGACGACTACCAAGACCAAAACGCAGTAATGCCGGCCAGTTAGGCGCAGTACTACCGCACGCGTGCCGGTTCACGTATCGGGTGTCAAGTGCTTTTTTCGACGTTTTGTTAACCTAGAACTGCTACTACATACTCCAACTCTACTGCCCTGGTAAATTCACTAATTAGCCGATCTGACGTAAATTGCCTAACAGATTCTGCTTTTTGTTTTAATTAATGAAAAAAACAAAAATTTGAAATTTCTATTAAAAAATTATAATTGTGTAAAAATTTGTGAGCTACAAAAGTGGAATTGTGATTTGTACGAAATTGTTAGTGGATTAATGCCATAAAACATGACTTAGAATTTTGCCATTGGTTTCATTAAACGTGCTTATGACTCAATTAAATTTGTGATACATAAATAATTGACTGCAAAGGAAAAGTTTTAGGCAGCCAAAGAAAATATCAGTTAGATAAACACACACAAAAGTTATATTAAAGAAGGGTGATGTTTTATTAACTGGCAGTATCAAGAACAGTAAAAGGTTACATGGACTTCAATGTACATTAATATTTAACAAACTTTGGATCCTACTTAGAGCTGATATGCACTATCAATAATTATAGGTTTTGTCAAGATGAAATCTTGCTTGATTATATGCCTTAAATGGAGGAAAAAAATTAACTTTTGTAAATAAAAAATCACAGTGTGGGAATGGTTCGCTGCGGGCAAAAATATAAAAATAACTTGAGAAATGAGAAGAAAAGTAAACATGAATTTACCATTAAAATCATAAATCGATAAACGAAACTACCTTATTTTTTGGGTTTTCCTTATTTTTGTTTCGTGACAGTGTCATAAATTGAAAAAAAATTTTAAATCAAATATAAAATATGATTTAATGTATTTCATTATTTAATTTTATGGATTGTAGAGAAAAATATATAGCTTCTTAAAAATCATGTAAAATAAGCATTATCAATTAGTAAAATACTTACATATTAAAAGTATCAAGTCAAACTACGTTTCCATAAGTGTGAACGTACGCGAATGTTGCCAAAAGAGCGAAACGAAACACAAAGGTGTTTTCAAAAGTGATTAAGTGTTATGACAAGGGAACAAAATACATTATATCACCTGCTAGCGTAACAGTTCATTCACTGCACGAAAATGAATGAATGGCATCTCATTCGTGTCTTTTTCAATTGTACTCTCTTTCTTGTCCGACTTTCTTAAAATGGCATATTAAAGTTACGTCTTAAATCAAATTAGTTGTTGAGATGATAAATTGAAATAACAATTATGTTTCTGTTCTTTTTCAACGTTCAATGTTTCTTCGCTACAGTAATTGTAGTTTTTTGACATAGCAATCTCATAAGATTATTATTCGTGTATATACATATAAATTAAAGTGTATTCATCAGAACTCATTCATTATTTCTCAGTTGAATTATTTTTTCGTTTTCCATCAGTCTCGTTTATTCGTTGAAGCGATATGTATTTTCGCAAGAGCAAGATACACACTAAGTTTAGAATAAATCTAAAATTAATCTCACACGCTGCTGTACACGGCTTGATTGATTGCAAAATACTCTTCTCTTACTTTCAAAGTTTCTTAGTTATGCGTTAGGCGAGATAAAATGAAAAATTTTATTCGTTTGAATTCATCTGTCCATTTTCATCAGTTAAGCTGGTTAAGCGTGACCTAGTATAAGTTGAACTAATACAGCACGCGCTCTACCTAAAATAACGCGAGGTATTGCAAGCCTTAAACAAACAATCATCGAATAACGAGTTTTATTCCGCTGTATAGCAAGTTTAGCCCAACCACTGCACCGCGAAAACAGAAGCCTTAGAGAAAGAGAAAAGGAGGATGAGAGAGAAAGAAAGAAGAGAAAAAGGGCATTGGAATGATTTTTGGGTGCACTCAGTGAAAACTGTGTCGAATGTGCATATCGTATTAAAAGAGAAATGCGTATGCAATAGCGTGATTAACGAGGCATGCAGGGAGCTCACATACGCAAGCGCCCACGTCTTGCTAGAATGATTTACTGCGCGACGCATGTCTGGCGCGCTTCTGCCGATGCTCACCAATTTCAACCGTTTAATTATCCCCGTATACTTTTCACAGCATCGCTATCTAACTCAACTCTGTGTTTATTTCGGCTGGCTAATTTTTTCTGGCGAAATCGATGCTATTTCCCATACTCGTTTGCAAAAAGCTGGAGGTGATTTACTATTATTTATTTTCGGAGCAGACAAATTTTGAAAATTCAAATTAAAAATAATAAATGACATAATATAATTGATGATACGTGATGAATGAATATAGAACTTGATGCAAATATAGCAATAAAAGCTTACACTAGATATTTTAGTGAAATCAAACGTGCTTGGGTCTATGAATTCAAGTGATTCCAATCGTTTCTGAAAATTTGCGGCGCGACCCAACAGTGCGAATTTTCAATTTAATATTTTACTTCGCATAATTTTATTTACTTCCCATTGATTTTTGCCAATTAATATATAAATAATATTTTAATATTATTTTAAAGCATTTAAAACTTATCAATTTTTAACGCCAGTTTCAAACGAATACTTGCGATTGAAAAAATATATCAAATCAAAAGCTGTAGTACAAAGACGAAAATTTGTTGAAACTTTCCACGAGAAAATTTAATCTTTCATGAAATATCTAGAGTTATAAATAATAATTAAACTATAATGAGAAATTAATTAAATAATCTGCAGCGGGTTAATAAAGTACAGAAACTGTAGCCCATGGAAAATAACCATTTAGCTATAGACACACCACTAGATTGAATTTCTGACAAAAGTTTTACATAACATAATCGTCCACTTCACGATCCAACACAGTGAAAGGCTCTTTATTAAAATCTGGGGTCTGTTCATCTGTATGCAAATCTCACTTGGTCTCTCTCTCTCTCTCTCTCCTATTTCTCTACGTCTTTTAACCACCCTCTCATTTCGTTCAAAAAGTTCATAGTTCCAGTTAGCCGCACCTAATCAGGTGATATTCTCTATGTTATATTCATTCAATATACTTAAACAACTAGGCAAGCATTGGAAAATTCAACCGTGCAGTTAATGATACATCATTGTTACAGGTCTTCGAAGACGATCAAGTTCGCGAGTCAAGATAAAGACCAGTTATAATTCACTAACTCAAAAACTCGGGATTTGCACGGAGCTTTCAAAACTCCCTAGACGTTGTTCGATGTCACGCAATTAACGTACGAATCTTTTCAAGCCAAAATTGTATTATATACGGGCGAGACTTACCAAACTAATACTTGAGTTCTTCAATGCTGTTACATGGGCTTTTGCGGTGACGATCGAGTTTCTCTTCTCTTTCGCTCTATCTCTTTCTCTCTTGCTCTATATTCCGCCGATCGATTTTCTTTGCGAATGATACAGCAGACTAAACGTTTCCCTCGTCAATATAATGTTAATATAAGAAAGTGCGTGTAGCCGTGCAGACTAAAAAACTTACCTGAAAGCAGAAAAATTATTAATTAAATTTTGAGTATAGTAAAAATTAAACATCAGTATAAAGGTTCTTAACTGAAAGATTCATTTTATACTTTCGTTGAAAGCCTTTATCTCAATCGACAATCAAACACGGTTACAATCATTTGAATTAATTTTAACACAAATTTGACTTATCAATTGATTAATCAATTGAATGGAAACAATGCATGAGCTTAAAAATATTTAATGCTTTTCTGATTCAAAGTAACTAGGAATCATTAATGCATATACTCTCTAGCAGTACACCTCCAAAAATAACGATTTAGAGATAGAGACCGAACTTTCCCAGTTTAGTTAACGACGAAGAAAAGTGTAAATGTGTATATGTACGAAAGCACAGGCAGGCGAGCCGCGTCAGAGACGCACATCCTTCAGTTTAGAAGGAAACTTGGAACTTTTGCTCGCCAAGGTATTAAAGCTGAACGCACGCGCCGAGTCATTAAGCTCGCTCTCTTGCAGAGTAATGTTTGTTCCAAAAATTAGTTGGCACGCGGTCACGTTCGTGTTGTTACTCGTATATCCACCTCTCTGAGTCTATCAGAAACGTGACGCGTTCGTCGCGGCTAGACGTTATATTCTCGCGCCGCATGCATACAACTTGTGTGCTTTCGACGCAGCATCCCTATATGCTGCTATACATACATCCATTATAAATTCACACGTGAGTGTGTGAATTATTTCACCTAAACCCCTTATTTCGAAGAGCGTAAAAGACTGTCTATATGTATGCATGAGAGACGTATGAGCCGGTACACGAGAGTGATGCGATGAGAGGACAATGCGTTGGAAATTAATGCTCTCACGCACATACACATACAAGCGCACACATAGTTTTCAACGTGGGGGAAACGAAAATCGACTGTGCCTTTGTGAATATGTCTGCGCGTATCGCTGCGATTGCCAATTTGAAACGGTGTAAGAGAGGGTAGATACCTACAGATACTCGTATGTTTTTTTCTCAGTTCGTCTCGTTTTTAGCGAAATTATAGCCAGTATTCCAGTTTGCTCTATGTTCACGTGAGAGCATTATAGTAGCGCTTTCAAGGGGTGGTTATAACGTTGATGTCTTTTTTCGCGGATAGTCGAATTCCAATTGAGTTTCAGACGGATAGATTTAATTTTTTTATAATCTGCGAATTACTACGTGTCATTACATTTGAAGCTTTTCTTGCTGTATGATTTATTTTTAATTTTAGAATATTTGTGCAGATCTAGCATTCGGTAACTATGAATGTCTTGAAACGCTTATATATACGTCGTTTAAAATCAAATTTTTTTCATTTTTTGAATATCTCTTAAAGACAAACTACAAAATCTTGCAAGTCTAAAGCTTAGAATCCCTAAAAAGTAGAATAGATGATCAACACGCTTGTTCGATAAAAGTTTGAGAATGCAATGCGTTTTTGTTATTGAATAGTTCAACAAACTTATGCTTATAGACAGTCACTCATTATCGTTATTTGCATATGAACTTTGTTGTGTGTAATATTTTTCGTGTGCAGGAATATTCTAATTCAGAACCAGTCTACCAAAATGATGCAATTGTCTTGTATATTGAAACTTTGTAGGCTTTGCTAATACATCCTTTATGACACATCAGTAACTATCAAATCAACTTCTAGACACTATAACCATCGAAGACGTTAGTGCATCGCTGTTATTGATATAAAGTTTTGCCACATTTTTTCGAGATCATTGAGGAATTTTGCAACGCGATGGAAAAATTTATTATGCTTTGATGAATAGCTGTTTTGCGATCGAGAACGATTTTATCGTCGGTTTATTTTTAAAGCTCAATAGAGAAAGTAGAACTCCAAGATAATACACAACGAATGATACTTTTAGAATTATACTAAATAGTTCGCGATGATTCAATACATTTCTGTAGTAAAAATAAATACTCTACATCGTCTCAATATTCTACAAAAAATGTGCTTTCCTTTATGTTAAAATTCAGTTGATACAAATGTGATTGAATTGATTAGCTTATATACTAAAATCTGAATTCATTTAAATTTGTTCACATATCATTTTATATTTAAAAGAAAATCGTTTTTTTACAGATATGTCACTGCTTGCGAAAAGGAATAATATTTTTTTAACATCTTCTGCTACATACATGTCAGCAAAATACAAATGGAATTTCTGCATTCTCGTCATTACGAATTAGAAGATGTACCATAAGATTTTCTAAAGCTCGCAGAAAATATGCTCAAATAAGCAAGGTAAATGAAATTTTATATTCAAATTTAATATCTTTTTATAAATTTCTACCACAAGTAAAAGAGACCTAAGTTCACAGCTGATGTTAAAACAGATTGAAAAAAAGTTCGACTTTTGGTCAGTTTAACAAGAATATAAATATTTTACTTCTATTGAATTTGTTTTTAACAAAATTAATACAAATTAATTTTATTTTTAGTTATCTTATTGCGGTACCTGGCAAATAGTCCGCACTACTTTATGAGAAGGAAAAATACAAAACTGTTGATTTCCTCCATCATCAAGGAAAACTATGAGGTTACACGTTTTGTTCAAAGATGTGAAAACTTGATATTATATATGTTTGCACAACGGTATTTCAGAATGTGTTGTGAAAAAAAAATATATAAACTAATACCAGTTGATAATAGATTTTTTTCAATTTTTTAAGCCAAATTAAATTGTTTTAACTTAACTGGACAAAAAATTGAGAAATTTTTTGAACAAAATCATTTTAGAAAAGATTACAAAAACTTCGAAATAAATAGACTAAGTTGCTACTTGTTTTCTGGTACCATAAGAATCTTTCAATATTTTAAAATAAAAATTGCTTGAAAAAATACATAGTAAAAATATTCACAATTATCAAGGGTTTTTAAAAATAGCAATTATATAAAACCTTGTGTATGATGAAATTAATTCGCAAAATTTCGGAAATGCACAGAAAGGTTGACAAAGTTATATGAATTAATGTTCGAGAAAAATGTAAAATAAGAACTCATTACTTGTAGCTACATTCTGGTTTTAATTGGAAAAAATCTCTCTTGTAGAAGCACAAAGGTCAAATAACTAAAGACAAACAGACAACAAAAAATCCAGATGAAAGAAAATTAATAAAACGAGCAAAAAATGAATACAAGCTATGAAGTTTATCCCATTGTAAAATGAGCTGATATTCAAAAGCTATGAAATAAGTCAGAGAATATACAAATACATTCGATTACATTATTATTATGATGTTTAGATGTTAAATTTATTTCTTTATTGATGTAAATAATGTAGATTTTTATCAATGTTATTATCGTAAACTTACTATTATTGTTAGCCATGAGTAAGTCATGTGTTTATAAACTTTAAAAAACTTTGCCTTACATGATTGTAAAAATTTTATGGCATTTAGGTCATTTTGTTGTTTATTTTTGCATTCAAATCGCATAAATTTTAAAACTTGTGATACAAAACTTAGTATTGAAGTACCCATTATATAGATTGTATTGGATATGTTGCATTTGAAAAATAAAACCTAAAAAGGTCTTCATCAAAGTTAAAGTAGAACTAAACATAAGTATAAGTATATAATTTTTAAGAAATTAATCATGCATTATGACGTAAAATTCTGCTCATCAAGTCAAGTTATTTAGAATCTACTCAACCAAGGATAAAAAAAGAAACAGTTTATCCTTACAAGTGAGTTTAAAATCAACTACTAGAAAAACTTTATTTCTTCTAGAGAGAAATTAATTTTTAATTAGTTTAAATTTTCTTCTGGAGAGAAATTAGTTTTTAATTAGTTTAAATTTTCTTACGGTGTAAGACCTGTGAAACTTCATTTAGGCACTCGTGTCAATGATATCATTTTTTATTATTGCATCAAACTGTGATTGTTTCCGTTTTTGTGCCATATATGCAAGCAACACTATAATACACTGAATTAAATATTCATTAATGATAAATTATTATCAACGAGCCTGTGATAAATTGTGCTTTTCTTATTACTGGAAAATAATTATCTTGAATAAGGCTCAAAATTTTTAGATCAGTAACCAATCTAAACTCGCTCACACAACCGCACATTTTTATCTCAGAAACTTTAAAAATATAAGACACCATATTTATTTGAAAATATAATATAGGATATCATCACATCAACCATGATAAACCCAAAAAATAGACGTAAATCAAGTATGTATACAAAGACTTGAAAAGAAGAATTTTCATTTTTCAATAGTTATTGTGGTATGATAAAGTAACTCTGATGTGATATTCATGAAAGCATGAAAATTAGTTACGTGAAACGCGTACATAATCTGAAACCTCTTAAAAAAATCAGCTTAGGTTAAAAGTAAAAATTAATGTCGTTTGTACACTTCGAATAGACTCATATTTAAAAAATCCATTCGAACACTCAAATAAAACATTTGATTAAATGAAACTACTGGCCTTGCATAAAAATGAATTTTTTCTACTAATGCCGAGCCATTTTTAATGTACCTAAATGTTTTAACGCACATTATAATTTAAATATTCTAACATTCTCTTCGGAATTTTACCGCATATTTATCGAAAATAATACGCTAAAGTCTAGAAAACCTCAAAATAAAGATTAATCACTTAATTTTTTGGAAAATATCAGGTGCGAATTCCGAAAAACGTCTTTGAAAACGTTCATTATATGTTCGTTATATTCTTAACGCTTAAATGTTGAGGATGATTTACGCGTATAAGCATTTTTCAGAAAAACCCTAATAATTTTTTTTAAAACATTTTTCAGGATTTCATCAAAAAGCCAGCAACTGTAGTAAACATATAGTAATAGACTGATAAACTTTAACTTGTTGATTTATACACATCAAGCACAATTAAAAAATTGTAGGCAAGTACTACATTTACTTTGATACAGAGCAATTAAGACTCCTAGTTAATATGCATTTCAGGCCCTTTGAGAATCGATCGTACGTCTATAAAATGTAGTTCGAAATTTCAAATCTCAATCATTTATCATTGGTTGCCTTAGTATCTTCAATAACATTTTGACAGAGGATTACAATTATAATATATCTGTCATTAATCTTAGTGAGTTACTGATAAAAAAAAATGTAGGTCTAAATCAAACAATTATTTTCCTTTCGCAAGCTACTCGGATTT
Source organism: Trichogramma evanescens (assembly GCA_902732785.1). Lineage (NCBI taxonomy): Eukaryota > Metazoa > Arthropoda > Insecta > Hymenoptera > Trichogrammatidae > Trichogramma > Trichogramma evanescens. The sequence goes on along the minus strand of CACVKI010143831.1, from coordinate 14,620 downwards.
TCTTAGTTCGTATTTCTAAATGAATATTTGAAAATAATGGTAAATAATTCAAACCAATTTCTCTCTAAAATTTTAAAATACAAATTCGTTTTCAAATTATTCATATTATTTTTATATATTTTTTTTTTTAATTTTACAAATAATGACAAACAAATTAAGAAGTGAATAAAACGATTCACGAAAATGATTTAATTGTAAATATATTTAAATTGAATATGTATCATTCACATTGCATTATAAACTAACACATGTTTATTTTAAACCGATACAGACAAGTGCGTTCGAATAATCAATTGCATAAGTTCTTATAACGTGAACGACACCTTCATTGCTTTGTTCCGTCCACAAGGATACACTCTAACAAGGATGTTCTACACGAAATTGCGTAAATTGAACTTTTAAAATCTAGCACATCGAACATGGTTAATGATGATCTACTTGTAATTTTTTTACAATATAACTTGGTAAATATAACTTGAACAATTTCAAAGTATTTTTAAAATTGTAAATATCATATGAGATCTGCATTATTGAATTATTTATTTATAATATAATTATTTTTCGCAGAATTATCAATTCAATCGGCTCAATAATAACTGTAACTTGTATAAATTTCAGAATATCAAAAAGCTCAGCTAGTACAGAACTAAAAGTTAACCAACAACTCGGTATTATTTGAGTATATGCGAAGTCTACGTTAAGAAATTCGTCGAATTCGGAGTGCTTGTGAGTTGTCAGGAAACAACTAGATCCTACTGATTATCTGTCGCAAATAGACTCTTTCTACGAGCTTAACAAGATGATAACAGGTACAGGCGTGGGCATGGCCCCTGGTATGCTACGGGCTAGACGTCGTGATATTAGTATCAAACCAAATCGTAAGCTCGATAAAAAATCGTCAAGATGCATGATATATGAAAATGAAGAATTAAGACTCAGGACCATTCACTTTAATGCTGAAGTTGAACGAGGTAGGTTAAAAGCTTCTATTAATTCAAATAACTAAAAAATATTGAGTTCAGAATTTTTTATTTAAAAAATAAAAATCGTTTTACGAAGTCAATACGAATTCAGAAATTCATACATTTTAGACTTAATAATTTTAGTACTGGATGATACAAGTACTACGAGTAACACATCATAACACAACAACGTGATTTAGGGTTCTACCTAGGGTCTTTTAGGGTACGCCCGAATTGAGGGTTCTAGTAGCTGTGTTAGAAAGTGTCCCCTATGGCTCTAGTACCACACCTAATTTTATAGCACCGTGCTAAGTTCACATTTATGCCCCTTTTTACTCTTTACAGTACTCGCCTTCGACTCATGCTATAATTCTTTGTTTTGCTAAATATCCATAAGTGCACCCGTTGAGAATTATACTATTTTAACTCTCATAAAAGTCATATTATTTTCATTATTTTGACTATTATGGATTCATCTAATTTTGCTTCCTCATAGAGGAAGCTTTGTGATAGGCGTCAAAACCAAGTTTTGATTTAGAAGTCTTAGGACAATTTTGGTTACATATTTGGAATCTTCATTGAATTCTGAATAAATGTCTGTATGAGTATGTGTGTGTTTTTTTTTTTTTTTTTTTGGACGTGGGCAGAGTGAACTCTGCAGTCAGTGGCCCTTCGAAACGAGTACCCCACCGGGAACTGTCGTTAAACATTACTTCGGTGGGAACTCTATAGAGCTTCTCTGCTACATCTGTGTCTTTTCCGTACATCCCCCGTCCACCTTACGGTGATTAGGGGTTCGGGAACCAGAAGCGTCGTCTTCGTATTTTTCTTACAGCATCGTCCGGATTGTTTTTACACCTCCTGCACCTCTTGCCTCAGTCTGGTGACGACTGATTGCGCGAAAGACGCTACCGCCATCCAATTGCCTGCGGTTTCGAGCATGAGCCTGACGATGTTTTCAGGCTCGATTTCTTCTTGGAGGTCTTGTTGGAGTCTCTTCCTCTCTTCGTGAAATCGCGGGCAGCGAAAGAACACATGCTCCGCGTCTTCTACTGTGATTGGGCAGGCCGGGCAGAGTGCGCTGAGGGTGTTATCATAGCGCTGGCTATGGCTTTTGAAGTAGCCATGCCCGGACAGGAGTTGTGTGAGATGGTAGTCTACTTCTCCATGTCCCCTCTCGACCCATTCTGTGATGTTCGGGATTAGCCGGTGTGTCCATCGGCCCTTTGGGGCCCGGTCCCACCGATCCTGCCACCTGTTCAGCGTCTCTCTTCTCTCTTCCTCCTTGACGTCCTCGGGGCGGCGCTGGTATATGCGCGCTCGCTCATCTGCTAGTAGAGCCAGCGGTGGTACGCCGGCTATCACGTAAGTCGCGTCGTAGGAGACGTGTGGTCGCCCGCTGATCACTCGCAGGCAGGCTCGTCGATGTACAGACTCTGCCTGACGGATGTAGGCCTGCGTCTCCATCGCACAGCTCCAGATGGGTGCTCCATACAGGAGAATCGAGTCGACGACGTGGGCATAGAGCACGCGTCGGCTACTTCTGGGCATAGAGCACGCGTCGGCTACTTCTGGGCCCACCGATGTTGGGCATGATCTTCGCGAGGGCTCCAGCCACTCTTGCTGTGTGTGTGTGTGTGCGTATGTATGTACGTCTGGTGGTTCGGAACCAGTGTAACTTTTGAACGAAGACACGTAGCGAGAAGTTGTACGGCTTTTTTTTTAAGGATTTGTGTGTCGTAAGAAGCGTCAAAAACTTATTTAAGGATCCATCGAGTAGTTAAAAAGTTATGATTTTTGTTATCGTTTTGTAAACAGGGTTCTTTTGAAAAAAAAATTTTTTTCAATATTTTCATGTATAAATGAAGGAATTTTCATACTTTTTGTTCGGTATAATGTAAGTGGAGCAGCCAAGCTTTAATTTAAGACCAAAAACGTAGAGATTCACGGAATATAAAAAAAGTTAGAACTCAAAACGAAAAGTTGTATTATTGCTCCTTTATAGAGCAAAAGCGGCGGTTTGGAACCTTAAAAGTTATTTTTAAGTTAAAAAAAGCATGAGGAAGCTACTTGCCAATAAATTGGCAGCGGTTTTTTACCTTCCAGCGGATGGACTGGTATTTCGAACTGTAATTAAAAAATGGTTATATAAGTTAATATAGTTAGAATTTTTATGATAATAAAATATGTTCATTCTACACCTGATTGACTATAAAAAACTCATGCCCAAGGTCAAAAATCCCAATCATGTTACCTATTTACGGGATTCTGACGTGAGTTTTTCATCCATTTTGATCTACGGGGTCTCGAAATCCTCAGAAAAGTACCCTCTTCTATTTGGGTGGAACAGAATTTAGAAAGATTGCATACCATTTAATGTACACTTCAAATTGTGAGAAAATCAATATTTTATAAATGAAATAAGCACTTGAAAAAGAAATTAGAAATATTTTTCAAATGTTGCTCCGCTTAAAACGTGAAAGAGAGTACTTCTTTAAAGATTTTGAGACCCCATAGATCAAAATTAATAAAGAACTTTTAGCAGAATCGCGTGGCAAGTAAATCCAATCACAATATTTGGTATTATGAAAAAAGTAACATATTTGGGATTTTTGAGCTTGGTAAACATTTTTTTTATCAAGTCAATCAAGTGAACATATTTTACTACTCTTAAAAGAAAATTTTAACTATTTCAATTTATATGGCTACTTCTGAATTTCATCTGGAAACACTATTTGGTCTCTTTAATTAAAAAAAATGTGAAAGAACTCGAAGATTTGTTTAAAATATTTTACTTTTTGAACACTGCATTGCGCGGGAGAATTTGGATGAGCTTAAATTTTGCTTAGCGCTTGCGCCTAAGATTACATTTGTATAAATAGCTGCAGCTTTACACTTCGTAGACGCTAGCATGATCGCAGACGTTGTACCTGGACCTATTTTCGATTTACTGACCGTCGCATTCCCCCTACTTGTCCAGTAACTAAGAAGATTCGTCTCTTGTTTCATAGTCACTTTTGCTTAGATAATTGTTGATTTTTGTGTATAAATAAGTGTTATATTAGTGTACGGACTAGCTTACATCACGATAACTCAAACGTTACTATTAATTTTTATTTTAAATTGAATTAACGAAAATCGTGAGTAGTTTAAATCATAACGATAGCGAAATGGTTTTAAAAATGCTGAATAGCCAACAGAATGCAGCCCTATATCGATTCTTACATCGACTGTATGTACAAATATTCGTAATTTCGATAATTGAGAGCTTAAAAAGTAATGTTTTAATTTGCTTACATTTTATCGTCTAAAATATTCCAATTTTTACTATTTATCAATTTTCGAGACATTGAAAAGTCAATTAATAACTAATTACATTTGGGAATCTATGAAAAAAAATATTTATCTCCATATTAATAATTCTAAACACATATAACATAGTTATGTTAATAGTACTTGGCAACTGCAATGCATGCTGGCGTAGGTGTTGTTTTTGTGCTTCTATTTACTAACCCAATTATAGCCAGTGCACAATGACTTCTTAGAAAAGTTTGAACGACGAATATAATGACTCTACATAAAGAAACATATTAAGGGAATTAACATTCTATGCATACTTGATCTTTATTCTGATGATCTGAAGTACTGAGAGATAGGCCACTTAATTGCAAATTTTTAATTCCAAATTTTCTACATAAATCTTGACATCGTTCTGTGAATAGTGAGTTTAATAATATCCAATATTCAAATAGAAATATTGCACATCAATAAACTACATTATCCAGTTGTGCGCATTTTCTGGACACATGAGTGTTTACAGACACAGCATCGAAAAAAGCTAGCTTAACCAATAGTCACAGTGCACAAATACTCAAACACAATTTATTTTATTTTTTGTGAACTTTATCATCAAACCCTAGACGATTCATCCGAAAAAAACATTCGAATATTTAAACTAAACACATCTACAAAAAGTGCGATAAAATGTACTAGAAAAACACTTGAAGAATCTTTAAAAAAATTGAATAAAATTTTGAAAAATGATTTTTGATTTCAAGCTTCCTACAAACCTTTAAAAAATACTAGAATTATAATAGTAATAATCAGCTTTGAACATGAATGTCTCTTTATTATCACAATTCAGCATTTTGTCAAGTTTTTTCTCCATTGTTGAAAGAAAATCCATTTTTCATATTAATTTAGTCATAGACGTGTCTCTGGCCTTGAGAGTATAATGCAGCGTAGGAAATAAATATGGAAACGCCTAAAAATCTGGCAGAATAAATGGGGGAAAAAAAATATAAATCTCATTTTTCGCGGGGAATCCAATGGTTACCTTGAATTTGACCTTGAACATAACCTCTAAGCTACAGCGAACCAGAACTCGATTTTTCAAATGGAAACTCCCATTTTTTTATTTCAGATTTGAAAAGAGCGAAAAATTTTACGTTAAATTATGTATTTTGTTTTTTTTTCAGGGTTATTTTGGGGGCGCTACAGTTAGAAAAAGAGCTTAATTTTAGGTTAAATAGGGATTTTATTTGAGTCCGTAGAGCTCTTCAAATGAACTTGAAAAAAAGCAAAATACATGTTACAACGTGAAATTTTCCGCTCTTTACAAACCTGCAATAAAAAATGGGAGTTTTCATTTAAAAATCGAGTTTAGGTTCGCTGTAGCTTAGAGGTTATCTTCAGCGTCAAATCAAAGGTCACCATTGGATTCCCCGCAAAAAAAATATGTCAGATATGAGGTTTTTGATATTTTTCCCTCACTTATTCTGCGAGATTTTCAGGGGTTTCCATGTTTATTCTCCACCCCATCTTAGCTTGTCTGTACAGTTTTAATGGTACGAGTACAGTACATATAAAAATTCGATTTCGTAGCAGTAGATATTCTAATATTTACTAAAAATCTTAAAACTGGCTTAAAATTCTAAGCAAATCGTATAATTTTTTCATAGAATTTTTCTTGCAATAAATTATATAATAACTTTGATTTCTTACTAAAATTCAATTGTTTTCATACTTTGTGTAGAGTTTATTCTCAGGTATTTTTTGTTTACGCAAGATTCTGATGGCGTTGACAAACTTAAACAAAATTCTTTGGTGTATCAATGATCGTGCAAAATTTTCAACTAAATTCCAAAGAACTATACATTTTGTAACAAAAATAATTAATGTCGGTAACGAATTTTCTATTTGTGCACTTATTCTGTGTTTGATAATATCAAACATACTTTATTCCTTGTGGAGTACAACTACTCTCAAAGTTTCTTCTAGTTACAAGCACGTGCCTACGTCAGACGTGATATAGCGTCGTATCACTGCCGAACAGTTTTATATATATATATTAGATACGATTTATGGTTCATTCATTGAAGCTACATACACATAAAAAATACAAATTGGATATAATTATTCATTAGAGCGAGAAACACGAGTGTTTATGTGCATTGCCGAGACTTTCTCCAATATGTTCGATGGTCCAATAGGCTAGTGATTAATACGTACATAAACATCAATATTTTTACTAGATTTTTAATAGTTAGTACATTAGCTTTGTTATAGATATCCTTACTTTTTATGGAAGTATCATGTATAAAAAAGTCTCTCATAGTTTATTCTTTAAAAAGTGTCAATTTCACATTGCAAAAATGTTAAATTTCTAAGATTTGTATAGTATTTTGCTCAAAAACGCATTTTCTAGACTGTAAAAGTGAATTACGAGATTGTTATGAGACATTTACTTGCTCAGCTATCAACAGACTCATAACAAAGAAAACATTTACAGTTTGGCAAAATATAAACCTACGCAGAAACTTTGTTATGAATGTTTTTGAAAGCTAAGTAGAATTTTATATTTTAGACGTTCAATAAAGTCTGGTTATTCTTCAAATTTGTATTATTATAAAAACTGACTTTGACTAAAACACTCTCTCAAAAAGATTATTTATTAATTAGACTTCCTACATACTAATGAAATAGCATGTTGTTAGGCATATTTTTAATGTTTGATCGACACACGCGCTAAAAATACATTATATGCTGTGCAAGTACGATACATTGATGCCAATTGATGTATGCTTATGTATATAATGTCACTCGAGGAATATCGTCTGTATGCGGATGTATACAATTACTTATCTATACTTACGAGTCAACTGCATATCGGTTACAAGCTAACTTGATTATTCCACGACCTTCCTTTGCAAGTATTCACATGTACACAGAAGCTGTAGAATAGCTTCAATAAATAGAGATTGTTTGTCACTCTTATTTAAGTTGATGAACGTGCAAATATAATTGTATTGGAAAATATCATCTTCTATTAAGAATTATTTTTATTACCTTATATTTTTCTCGATCTGCAACCTAATGTAAATAGATTCGCAAATACTAGCAGTAATTGCATGGCTTCTTACTTATATTTTGTTTAATACAAGTCTTACGACCTTCCAAAGTGATTTCCCGGCCTACCGGCACTGAGTGGCCGCACAGAAACCAATTTCAATAGGTAGTATAACGGCGAGCTCACGTCGTCAAGACTTCATCTTCTGGAGCAATAAGACGTGATAAAAATAGAGCACACTTGCCAAAAAATTCGTAAGTAATGTCATCTTGAAAAATTTGCTCTTTCTCTCGCTCTGCCTCGCTTTTTGATTAATATTAGTATGAATTTCGCGGTTCCTCATGATTTTAATGACAGGCTAGATTGGTCGAGATGCTATTATTAGAAGGTTCTGGAAAAGAAACTTTGGAGTTAGAAAAGAGCAATGTGATGCTGATAATCTCTCCTGCTCATACTTCTACTTCTGCAGCCAGTGGTATGTTTTATTTTAAAAAGACAATTTGTACTACTTCAGAGGGTCAATATACTCTTTTTAAAATGTTAAATATAAAAGAGTAACGTTTTTAAATTTAACTCTTCATTATTTTTCTATTTTTTAACCAGCTTTTAATAAGTATTGATTTTTTTTTAAATGTTGTAAGATTAAAAAAACATGTGTTTTTTTGGGGAGGCTATTACTCGCAGAAATACTTTTACAGCATGACTGTTTATAATGGCGGAAAAAGTTTTCTTCTACAATTTTCAATACCAGGTCACAAAATTGCTTTGAATTTCAAATCGAATAAATGTGCAATTTAAAAAATAATATTAAAAATTTTTAACTATAATATTCATCACCAAAACATGAAGATGCCGATTATTTGTGTTGTACACAAAGTAGTATCACGAGCATGTGCATGGGTTCATTCTATCACTAAAAGAAGCCAAGGCAGTGATTCGATTCTCTCTCTCTTTCTTTCTCTCTCTCTTTCTTTCTCTCTCTCTGCTTCTCACGCTCGAGTTTAACATAAAGGCGAGAGCGCGAGAGTGGCGTCGTTGGTAATGCTGGTGGTGGTGGTAACACTTTGGCATCGACTGGCAAACTTTTACTTGTGTATGTGATTGCGAAAAAGCTCGCGAGTCTGTGTCTAGTTCACTGAGCAACCCAAAGCAAATAACATCTCTTGCGGGACACGTATGTGCGCGTTTGTATATAAATGCGGTGTATCGCATGTGTGTGCGTGTGCTCGCGTGAGAGTGTGTAGTAAATACTCATCGAAATGATGTTGAACGAAAGACAAAGGAAGGGGTACGGTAGGAACGGATGGACAAGGTAGCCGGGTAAAACGAGCCCCTTGAAGATTGTAGTTTTGAACCTCCCATAAACTGCCGACTAGTAGGAGAACGAGGAGGTGAAAGAGGAGAGTTTAAAAGTCCGTAAAATCGGTCACGATGAGTAATGATTCATATCGATAATGGTGCGCGAGTGCTCATAAAGTACCGTTTGCAATCAAGCGGTGTTCGAATAAGTATAGAATTTGCTGATTGTGTTGACAGAATTTAGAATACATGCATTGATTTTTTTGTGCTGCAAATTTCTTTAATTTAAATTCATACATTCATTTAATAATACAAAGTCTTTTTCTTTCATAAAATAATTTTTGAAAATTTTAAACCAACCGATTTTGCTCGTCGTGAATTTTCGTCACCAAGTATTTTTAAAGTGATTTAAAGGTTTAATAAATTTATGCGTAAATAAAATTTGTATGTTCGTTTTGTGAATAAAAAAAGCTATATGTATTTTTATAATAAAGCACGTGGGCACGTTGATATAGTGCTCCAGAAAAACAACTCAAGTGAATAAGTGTTACTTGTTGAAAAGTGAGATTGAACAAATAAATTTAAATTTATGCCTTTCAAATATCAAAACTAGTCAAACAGTCAAACAATGTTTTTTAAGCCAAGACAAAATGACAGCTTTGCAAAAAAAAAATCGTGCTCACTTGGCGTTATAAAATATTTCAATCTCAAAAAAACCAGTTTAACACTTTATGATATTCTGGATATAATTGTAGATGATGAGTTTCTACTTCGTGTAAAATTTTTTATAACGGAGACCTTTTACGAGATTTTTCATCAATACCGTTCTAATTTTACTTTTGATAGTGCTACAATTTTTTAGATTTTTCAGTGGTATATAACTAATTTTCTTCTAAAATTTTTCAAGTCAAAGCAAAATTTAAAATACTACCTCAGCAATTAATATAAAAGTTAAATCAATATTTTATTTGCATTAGAGCGCCAAACAACAATTAAATTAATCTAAAAAATACGTTACCAAGACTGATGAATAAAAGTGAATGATGAAAACTTTTAATCGTGATAAAAGTGAAAGTTTACGATTCTTAGAAGTGTTTAAGTGGTGAAATTTTTAGCATAGTTATTTAATAAAGCTACAACCATTTCGGTGCTTAACTTTGATCTGGAAGATATCATAAAAATGGGGACATTGAGTAGAAGAGAACTGGACCGCAGCAAAAGAAAAGATCGTCAAAGTAGGTGTCTTTGAAGAGTTTTTTATCACTTTTCAAAATTTAAGAAAATCCCTACTAAATCTCAATAGTCTGTATCAAGTGTGCATGTCTCATAACTTAAAAAGCAGTAAAGTAGTTTGAATTCATAATTAGTTAAATCGATTGCTCATTTGTTCCACGTCAAATTCATTAAACCAACATATAACTAAACCATTCTCTGTTATATTGAAATAGTATGCAGCTTGCTTGACACTAGGGTTAAAAAGCAGTAGAGCCAAGATGACTATACGCGTTTTATGAAAATTGAAAATTTCAATTTCGTATCACGCATGTGCATTTCTAGGAGCAAACAAAAGGGCAAAAGAATCTAACTAAGATCGTGAGGGAATAAAACAAGTCTCTTCTTCTTTTGCTCTTGGCAAGAGAAAGTAAAATAAAGAGAACGCTGGGTGGTGGTTTTAAGTAAACCTCGAAATTCCGCGGCAGATTGAAACTTCGTGCGACCCTTTTGCTCAGCTCCTGATGTTGCTGCTGCGCACATTCCACTTAAGAAAGTACTTTATGGTCCGAAACTTTTCGTATCCCCAAGATACTCACGTGCACTATATATCTGCAGACTGTATATTAGACTAGTGTTCACATGGAACCCTACTAAATAACCGCGAAGAATAAATAGCAAATACATATTTTTTCAGGCTAGTTTTAAAATTACGCAAAAACACGTAGGTCATGTAACCGTAACTTCAGGCACACGTGTGTAAGCCGCATAAATGTCAAGTAGTGGTGACTATTCACCACTGGGTAGTCGGCTTTTTTATTTCGATATGAAATTTATCAAGCTAAAAAAATCGAAGGTTTACTTTGAGGTTATGAATCTTTTTTGAAGTTATTAACTATACATCTTTTGAACAGTGTTTACACAAGGGGTTTCTTTTACGAGCTCAAGTCGAAGCGAGGGGAATTACTTTCCACGCCGTATAAGATGGTGTATGTTGAAAAAGAGCATTGGTGACGTATTTTAGCAGCAGTTACACAGTGCCACATACTACTCGTAAGATACTTCCTCCTTGTTTCGCGGAAATTGGAATTGACCGGTTATAACAGGAGTGCGAAAAATGTCATCGAGAATTAAGTTTGTTCTTAAAGTAAGTCATTAACAGCTGTTGCCGGAGTAAATTCTGTCTGTAGACGCCGCAGTTGCATGTTTTTTTGCGAAAAGAAACAAACGACCGCGTGAAATATTTTTCAAGAAAAATGAAAGATTACTTTCCAAAAGTATTAGTTTGTACGTTAAAGAATTGCCGATTTCTCAACTACAACAAACCTTGAAGTAAAAAAAACGTACAATTGCTAAGTAAATCCAAGTGTCGAAAAGCATTCACTCTGACGCATTTTTTCTAATTTTACATACACTAAATCCAATTTCATGCTGACCCGGTTATTATTATTTCATTTCTTTTTATATGATCAATGCCATGGCCTTCGAGATCATTTTCTGATTGATTTAACCACAAATTTTGGCACATGTAATTTTATCCTAATAATCAATAGAAAAAGAGCTAGATTATTAATTAGTAGCTCATAAAGTAGTTCGCTCATCACTAGGAATTTATATTGACAAACACCACGTGCTACGCGTCAAATATTTTATTTTTTTTCTTCGAACTGAATGCCCGTGAGTAATAAATTATTATTGATCACACTCAAATGTGTTTGAAAATTTTAATTAAACACAAAACAGTTGCAATGTCTACACTCATAGAACTTCAATAAAGCGTAGATGAAAGTAAAACTAGGTTTTACTAAGACCAGCAATTTCTGCAATATTTACCATTTTCGTCATATTAGGCTTTACCGACACTAGTACTATGTTTTATGCTTGCCACCTTCATATATCTTTTTTGAAGGCGCGTAAGCTCGTACTCACACTTCCTTTTCCTTCTCGTTCACCGTATATGGTTGAGAAATTTCTCTAACTCTGTTATTCGTCGCACATTCTTCGAAATATCTCGACATCAAAGTGACGAAGACTCACGCGAGAATTCAGTTACAACTGCTGTTGCGAGAGCCACGTGCACAAGACGCAATTTCTGCCTTTGACTCTATATATAAGAAGTTTGCGCGAGCACGCGGGTGTGCTCACAATCTTTGCCGTACGCAAAAAGCTCGAGTATTCCTTCATCCGCGAGTCTTTGATCGAAATGCTTTCCTGGCGAAAAGGTGATGACGAAATCCTACCTTTGTACAGCACCGTCCACGAAAGGAACCTTTGCTATTCGTTTCATCGTACCCAGAGAATGAGCTAAAGAGGCCCTGCTGCTTGTGTCATATCGGCGTGACGTATTTCTGTTTTTACCTTTGCTCAATCTCGTGAATCGTTGATTCAAAGTATTATCAAGGTATTTATTGCCACTATCTTGCTATATAGTTTATAGCCGTTGAATTGGCTAAACCAAGAAAAATTAGATACTTGTTATGTTCTTATTATTTACATGGATATTGAATTTAAAAATATCACGCGTTGCCGTATTTCACCGCGATTAGTGGCTCCCTGTCGTATTCGAAAAACTATTTTTTGAGCCCGCTTTGTCAATCGATGTCATTCATAAGAAGCAACCGTATCTATTTCTCGTCAAAACGTTATAAGTATAACCGCTTTGTTGACAAACATTTCATCAAACCTCAACCTTTTGAAGTGTGGTTATACATTTTTGCGTATTTTCAGCCAAGCCTCTCAGAATAATATTTTAAATTCATTTGAGCTAAATGTGACTAATTTTTAAAAATATCACTTTGAAAACTAAATTTTCAATCATTGCGTTTAGATTGTAAAGTAACGACCAAAAAATGTTTTCATTAGAAAAAGTCATATAAATTTTCAAAAAATCTTAAAATATTTGTGTTTTGTCACTTGAATATTATTTTACGGAATTTCAACTGTTTACAAATTTACAAACAGCAATATAAATGTGACAATTACGAAAAACCACGCCCAATCTACATTTACAACTAAAATCGCTCACCGAACCCCCGGGCAATCAAGCTGTTGACACTGTACGATAATTTTTTGCTTCAACTCTTCGTACGTGCTTCGGGCAGATAACAAAGTACACACGCACAAAGCTACAGCACTAATAAAACTTACGAGGAGAGAAAGAGTAAGAGAGACACATACAGAAAGGGACAGAGAGTGAGATAGAGAGAGAGAGAGAGAGAGAGAAAGCCGTGACTACTGTGATAATGAGACTCCCATATAACAAACCATATTCCATGGTATGCCTAGCCTTTTTTGCAACAACTAGGAACCGTATTTCTTTTCAATCAACCGCGTGCGTTAATTTGAATTCTCAAAAAAAGTATGCATAAACAGGAAGCCCAAACAAAAACTTACCATTGCAAAGAATACGAGTACATACATTGCGTAGCATATAATGTTTTCCTTAAAGTTAATTAGCCCTATCTATTCGTGTGTGTCACTACAAAAAAAAGAAACATTAAAAAGACCAATCGTGTTTATTTCAAATTAAATAAAAAACGTTGATGTGTATTTTTTTAAAAAGCGATGAACAATTTCAACTAAAATGGAGTTTTAAAGCGTACTTGAAAAAATTGCTAAAATTTGAGGTAGCCTTTCTCTAGCATATAATGTCTGTTATGGCGTGAAAAAAAGAACGAGCTCAGAAAAGTAATGCTGCTGAGAGGGCTCAGGTTGAAAAATCCGAAATCGTGCGCAGACCAGTACTCTCAACGGATGTACTAGAAGATGAAAGTACATGTGCACACAGTACACCCTTCAATGCCGCTCTCGCCGTTATACGGACGTCTTCTATCTACTGCTCGTGCAAATCACTCCATCGGGAATAGGACGAGCAATTCACGAGCTGTTTTATACACGTACTTGTGCGGATTTGTCTTTCTTCCTCGCGTACACTGCGACTCTCATTCCCTTTCGTCGGCATCGGCAATAGTAGTAGTAGCAGCAGTAGTAGTAGTAGTAGTAGTAGTAGTAGTAGTAGTAGTAGTAGTAGTAGTAGTAGTAGTAGTAGTAGTAGCAGCCGTTGACGTCGTCGCTGAACAGCTACTCGACGATGACGTTTCTACTCGACTAGGTGGCTTCATTCATCGACTTTACGTTTACTTCTTTGCTTTTCTTCGATCTCTTTCTTTTCTGCTTTTTCTCTTTTTTTCCAAAGATTTACCTTGTTCTTGAATATTTTTATAGAGGCTCGCTTGTTTTTCTCCATATTTTCAACTGCTTGAATATTTACGCTTATTATCTTTCTATCGAGTAGGTAAGAGAACGCTTCATAAACATTCTCAAAAGCAGCATACAAAATTGTCCACGACGGCATTTCAATATTAGTGGTTGCAAAATTGATGTTCGTTCTATTGATATAAATGACCTGCTTCAACTGACAAGGAGAGCTTTTCAAGTCCGGGTCATGGATTTGCTCCAAAATTTTTTTGGGGTCTCCTGGTACCCAATACTGAAGCTCCCTGTGCTTAGTTTGATCCAATGGGCC